>SEYY01013502.1:0-2500 GCA_009176605.1 Armadillidium nasatum
ATATAATATATATATATATATATATATATATATAATATATATATATATATATATATATATATATATATATATATATATATATATATATATATATATATATATTATATATATATATATATTATATATATATATTATATATATAATATATATATTATATAGTATTAAATGTTTATTAAATCATTATTAATTCAAGCTTGGTATTAATCTGCTGAAATTATATTTTCAAAAGTTTCTTTGTTTTTAATGGAAAGAAATTTGAAAATTCCGACTTGTAAAATTGTCTTAAATACATCATATTAATAATTTAAATATTCTAATATACTATTAGCAGTTAGGCTAAATATTCATTTATTGAAAATGACAAGGTCATTAGAGGTCACGCCATGATAGTGATGTTAATGCAAATTATGATTTTTTTTTTTTTTAAGTTGGGCATTTTTTTAACAATTTATTTTGGAAAGTAACAATTAGTACTGGAATTTTATTTATTTTTAAAATATATATATAAAAATAAAATAAAAACAAAAAACAAACAAACACACACACACATTTAAGGCAAGGAGGAGGTCAGAGAGAGAGGGAAACATTTTCAGGCAAAATTTTAAATTAGTGGTACAAAAATAAAATATATCGTGGGTGTACTGGCAATATTGACCTAGTCAAAAAAAAGCCAAGTGTGTGTGAAATTACAATTTAAAGTTCGAAGTAGTATGAAAAATAAAAGATTTTGTATTTCCTTCATATTGTTACATTATTTCTTTCTTGGGACATTTTATTACATCCGAAATTTTCGTATTAACTAGAATTTTAAATTGTTATTGCATGCAAACTTTTTTGACTTTTTCAATTTGGCCGGTACACCCACAATATGTTCTTTTTGATTACAAATGCATTTAATGCATTATCTTCAATAGTTTTATAGAGAAATATCCTCTTCAAAAGTTGGTAGGTGACTAAGGTAAGATAAAAAACTTTGTCAGCATTCGAACTTTTCAGGAGGAGGGACCTACTCTCCAATGATGAGGGCTAGAAAAGTTGGAACAAGATGTTCATTTGTTTTTAACTGATGCTGTCGTTTGGGCAAAATTTCAAAAATAAAATTATATATATATATATATATATATATATATATATATATATATATATATATATATATATATATATATATATATATATATATATATATATATATATATATATATATATATATAATATATATATCCCAGAACTAGTTGTTTCCCATGTTGATTAATCCAGGAATGCCATATTATATATATATATATATATATATATATATATATATATATATAATATATATATATATATATATATATATATATATATATATATATATATATATATATATATATATTATATATATTTTATATTTTTTGAAGGTGAAAATATGTTCAGTATTTAGGAAAGATTTTATATTTGCGTCATATACGTTTAAGAATATATCAGTTGACATATCAATAGATTTAATGGACCATAAAGTGATTAAGTTTTAAGTGAATCCGTTCTTAATATAAACAGGGTCGCCCAAAAGTTTCTTAATGATTATGAACTTAATTCGGTGCATTTTTAGTTTTTAATCTGTTGTTATTGATAATCTAGAATGATGTGGTACTTGTGCATTGCTATTCTATCTATCTATCTATCTATCTATCTATCTATCTATCTATCTATCTATCTATCTATCTCTCTCTCTATCTATCTCTCTCTCTATCTATCTCTCTCTCTCTTCTTCTCTCTTCTCTCTCTCTCTCTCTCTCTCTCTCTCTCTCTCTCTCTCTCTCTCTCTCTCTCTTCTCTCTCTCTCTCTCTATATATATATATATATATATATATATATATATAATATAATATATAATATATATATATATATATATATATATATATATATATATATATATATATATCTCACCTTCTCTCACCATCCATTCCTGTTCGGATTTTTGCCAGACCATATATTAACTTTCTCGTACCTTTCATATCGTTCTCCAGGTCCGCTCCTATTTTGGTCCATGACTCCTTTTTAAGTCTCTTCCTTGTATTATCACTTATGTTTCTTGCTTCCACATATCTCTGTCTCTTCTCCTCCGTTCTATTTCGCATCCATTCTCGGAAACATTTATTTTTCCTCCTCACCAAGCTCTTCATCTCATCGTTCCACCACGCTGTCTTTTTCGTCCCTCCCATAGTTATCTTCTTTATCCCTATAGTTTGCTTAACACAGTCCCTCGTCCACACCAACCTCCGTCATCTCATCAACGTTCATTCTTCTTTCGTTTATCTGCTCATCGAACTGTTCCTTCTTCTCCTTCAAATTTTCCAACATGTATCTTTCTCGTGTTAGTTTCCTCATCTTAGGCTTTCTTTTCCATCTCACTTCTCCTATCACTAGGCGATGGTCTGCATCCATAGAAACAGACGGTATGCTTTTTACATCCTTAAAAATTCTCTTTTCATTTGTCATAATCAGGTCTATCATGGATTT
>SEYY01013502.1:10000-12500 GCA_009176605.1 Armadillidium nasatum
ATTCTCTTCTTGGCGTCTGGGATGATCACTCACAGTTTGCTTGTAAAAGTGCTGTTCATCACTGGTGGTTATGCTACTGAAATTGTGAAGAAGCGCCCCCCTCCTATCCCCAACTGCTCTTGACCATTAACAGTCGAAAGTCGTGGATGAGAACTTTTCATTTTAAAATTCTCCAAAGCTTTTCTATTTTTCTAGTTTTTTCATTGGGTAAATGAAAGGTGTATAGAATTATTTATTTCATGGAAGTTTGAGTTTTTTACTTTTATTTATATTTATTTTTTTATTTTTTTAATGAAACGCAAAATCCTCTTAATATGAGAGTGTTACGTTTGTTTTATCCGTGGTTCTCTTTGTTGATGCATCATGCTGTCATCACCATCAGAATTATCTTCATGGTATATGTACAACAACCACAGGATCGTAAGATACGAAAGTTTGTAGATTTTTTTTTTATATCTTTATAATTCTGCTTTTGTTTGATGTTTCCCAAGCGCCTTTAGAAAACTGAAGCCATTTACATATTATATGGAAGAGGGGAGGTCTTTATTTATTGCTTCAGTGGGAGAATATATGTTAATTTCAGTATGTCTGAATATATATTGTAGTTTATGAATTATATTTCATATACTATTACTTTCAATTTCAGTGTGAGGTTGTCAAAATGTTTGAAATTTTTAAATGTTTGTCACAACACACGCATACACGCACACGCATATATATATATATATATATATATATATATATATATATATATATATATATATATATATATATATATATATATATATATATATATATATATATATATATATATATATATATATATATATATTGGAAATGACTGAGGCCATCGTCCCAGTTCCATCAAAAGTTTGGACCAAAGGATATGAAATTAAGGTAAAGGATTGACAATTTCCTACTGTCCGGTCGAGAGGTCACTCCTTTGACTCTTTGAATCTAATTTCTATTTTTTTTTCTTTCTTTCTTTTTGGTTCACTTATCCGCTCTAAATGTATAAGAAATCGTTCTTATGTGTGTTGACTTTTTGGCGAGGATTTCAGATAAAAGGAGGAGGTGGGGCTGGGGGGGGGGAACTGATAAGAGGCAGATTGGGAGGTTGAGGGAAGGGGAGTGAACTGTCGGAGAGTTCTTTGAAAAAGATTTCTTATATTTTTTTTTATTTTTTAAATGTTCTTTTATATGATTTATTTAACCCTAAATCCTCGTTTATTGTTGTCAGATGATGGTGAGGTCGTTTACTTTTTTTTCTCTTTATTTTAAAATCTTTATTTTCGCTACCAAAACTTATATAATATATATAATATATATATATATATATATATATATATATATAATATATATATATATATATATATATATATATATATATATATATATATATATATATATATAATAATAAAAAATTTCAATATTTTGTCTTCAAATCCTTTATATATATATATATATATATATATATATATATATATATATATATATATATATATATATATATATATATATATATATATATATATATATATATATATATATATATATATATATTGAATTAGATTTGACACTGAATTATAGGTAAATTGTGTGCGCTGAGTACGAATTTTCACTCTGTTTTGCCCTATCAGGTCCTGATTTTGCTCAACACTCCTCCTCCTTCATTGTATACATATAAAAAAGTTTTTTTTTCTCTCTCGATACTTTCAAAGTATTTTTTGCAGTTAAATATATGCAACTAGGTTATTATCTAGATATTTGTACTTATTTTTATAGTATTTTAGTATAATGGTCATTTTAATTGGTAACACCATAAAAATATCTTTACTGGTATCATTTTTAAGCCATCTTAATAATATTAAAGTTTAAAACTACAAGTCTCAAAGGATAACAATGAGGGTATGCTAAATATCCCTACATCCTTTGCTTAATGGGACAGCAGAGCCAAGGCAGAATATTATTTCAAACCAATGTGGCCAGCACGAACTTCACTTATTATCTGAGAAAAGAATGTAATCAATACACCTTTAGTGAGCAGAGGTAAAATCATTTTTCCTCCTATGCATATTAAACTAGATCTCATTAAATAATACGTAAAAACTTTAGATGCGAACGACGAGTATTTTAATTATATACATAATTTCAAAATTGTCAAGTTTAAGTTATGAAAAAATCAAGGCGATAATTTTCGACGGCCCACAAATAAGAACATAATTAAATTCAATTTCAAATTCAAAATTCTCTATTCATTGAACGTACACTGTAATTTACAATATGTAGTAGGTCCCATATTACTAACTATACTAATAAAATAATAATAATAATAATAATAATAATAATAATAATAATAATAATAATAATAATAAGACATCAATATCCCTAAGTAATGAATGAACGAGAGAAAAATGTTTGGTTCTCATTCGTGGATTTGAGAGAAAACTTTTTTGGCAATTATAGGCAAGATAACTAGGAAGAAATTGTTTAAAAAAAA
>SEYY01013502.1:30000-35000 GCA_009176605.1 Armadillidium nasatum
ATATATATATATATATATAATATATATATATATATATATATATATATATATATATATATATATATATAAGAACAATAATTTAATTTCGTAATTTGATATTTCTATAATCTATATTCTATTAATTTTTCCTTTTACATTCTTTTTTTAATTAATCCATATATTTTTTTGTGTACCCCCAATCGATAGCAGGCGTTAACCAGGCTGAGAACCGCTGGTCTGGACCATACTGTCACTCCCCGGATTATGCCCAATAAAGGGTACTTGCATCGCTTTGGACGGCTCTACGTCTCTCCCCTACACACACACACACACACACACCACACACACACACACACACACACATATATATATATATATATATATATATATATATATATATATATATATATATATATAATATATATATATATATATATATATATATAATATATATATATATATATGTATTGGTACCATCTTAATATGTTACTAACGGATTAATCAAGGATTAAAATAAAATAAAATATTTAAGAAAAACAAACCAAATGGTAAGAAGTAAATAGCAAGCAACATATCAATGTTCTGAAAGAAAATTATCGCGAAATGACGTTTCAAAATATTACGTAATATTAATTAAAAATTACACCATTTAATTAAGCCAAAGGGATGAAAAAAATCTGATATATCGGTATCGGAGGTATCGGTCATTTTTAGCCGATACCGATACCGATACCGATGATACCGATACCGATACCGATACTTGCCGATATTGCCGAAAATGCCGATACCGATACTTCACTCCATCCCTAAATATATATATATATATATATATATATATATATATATATATATATATATATATATATATATATATATATATATATATATATATATATATATATATATATATATATATATATATATTTATATAATATTGAAATAATATTTAAAACAAATACTATATAATAGTATTATTTTATTATATTATATATATATATATATATATATATATATATATATATATATATATATATATATATATATATATATATATATATATATATATATATATATATATATATATATATATATATATATATATATATATATATATAATATATATATTATATTTATAAATATAATATATAAATAAATATATATATAATATATATTATATATATATATATATATTATATATATAATATATATTATATATTATATATATATATATATATATATATATATATATATATATTATATATATATATATATAAAACGCCACCACTCACAGGCAGAGCCCTTTTCAAGGAGGGGGCACACACACAATGACAAACTCACACAAACACACACACCTAACACACAGCCCTCAGGTGGGCGCAGACGGAAGACTTGAAGAGTGGAAGATTAAATACAGTTGGAAAAATGGAAGATGGTAGAGAATTCCACAGAATAGAGGTGGCTGGAAAGAAGGAGGTACCACAACGGGCTAGCCTGGGATTCCCTATGTCCACACAAAATTGGTGCGAAAGCAGGGCACCCCTCGTGCAACGAGGACGACGCAACGGTGGAGGAATGCGAGAGGCCAATTCCCTCGAGCATATATAATATATATATATATATATATATATATATATAATATATATTATATATATATATATATATATATATATATATATATATATATATATATATATATATATATATATATATATATAAGTTTTTCAAAACTTTTATTATATAAAATCTGTAATTTTCCGAAAATTTTTCTGAAAAAAACTGCATATATTCATTAATTTAAGTGAATGTTGGCTATTCTACTCCTTCCTTACAATTAAATAAACCTCAATTAAATTTATATCTAATTTTCTTAACCTAAAATTTCAGTGCGTTTGATCTCTTAAAAAATTTTAGGTAACCCCGGCCTCGGCAAAATTCCAACCCCGTCGATTCCTAGTCCCAGCCCACACCATATTAAAAAATAAATTACCAGGTTTAAATATTTTTACAACTTCGACAGATGGATGGTGACATCATGACATTGAAATTCTACCGAATGCACTTAGGACCCATTTACATGATATCGATAGGGGTAATATGGGGAATGACACAAGGAACGTGCACTATATAGTTAAAAACGTTGATTCCATAGGAGGGGCACCACTACTAGTATTGCAAAATTTGTATGTGACGTCATCACGGGCACATTTCGTATACCGATTGTCATTTGAGGGCATCTAAAGCAAGCTGGTGTATGGGGAGGAAATTACCGACAGGAAACAATTACTGCAGAGGGTCAAGGAAGGCGCAACGCATATTAGGAATAATGTGGACCTATTCAGTCGCAGGCCGGTATGGTCCACCGGTGCGAATTATGTATTCAGATTTGGGACTTGCATTTTAGACACCTTTTGTATTGACATCCACCTTTGTTACCTTCTACGTAATAAACTATAGTGTTTGTTTCATTCTAAATTGTTCCCTTGATATCACGTAAACGAGCGGCTTACAGCTCTATGTGTATTCGGTGGAATTTTATCTCGTGTAGAAGAATGGGAGGATAGGCGCTGTATATATATATATATATATATATATATATATATATATATATATATATATATATATATATATATATATATATATATATATATATATATATATATATAATATTTATATTATTTTATATATATATATATATATAATATATATATATATTATTCCTTTGAATTAAAACGTAAAAACAATTCATTAAAATTTAATTAATTACATATAATTTAAAATTTATAATTACATAAAGTTTAATTAACATGCTGAATAATAATGATAAGAAATAATAATAATAATAATAATAATAATAATAATAATAATAATAATAATAATAATAATTATTTATCATATTAAATTATAAAAATAAAAAAATTATTTTATTATTATTATTATTATTATTATTATTATTATTATTATTATTATTATTATTATTATTATTATTATTATTATTATTATTATTATTATTATTATTATTATTATTATTATTATTATTATTTTATATTTTTAAAGATAATTGTAATGATTTTACACATTTAGACTTTCTTTTGTGTTAAATCTTTTGGGGAAAGGCAGGAAGGAAGAGGAGGAGAGGGGCAACGGTAATGGTTGATTATTATTATTATTATAATTATTATTATTATTATTATTATTATTATTATTATTATTATTATTATTATAAGTAGTAGTAGTCTTAATTTTGATAGTTATTGGTTTTTATTTTTTTGAGTTCTGACATATCCCCTTTTCCCTTTAACCCCTTTTTGGACGGAGTAATTGAACGTGGAAACATTGCCTCAGTAAATTTTGATTTATAATCCACGAATGACGTCACGGTCTGATCTTGAACGCGTTTCCATGACGACGGACGTAAACTTGATGACGTCATAGCCATCTGATTCTGATTGGAATGGATCTTCAGTTTCCCCTCCCTTTCCAATTTGCGAACTTTTGAATATATATATATATATATATATATATATATATATATATATATATATATATTATATATATATATATATATATATATATATATATATATATATATATATATAATATATATATCAGTTATCCTTCCTATTTATTTTTAAATGCCTTATGTGTTCTGATCTATGTAATAATAATAATAATAATAATAATAATAATTAAAAATAATTAATACAGTCACAGCTAAGAATAATCTCAGTCATCAATAACTGCATCCAACAACAGCAACTGTTAACAACCAATTACCATCACAACCATCCGTTATTCTTATTTACTACAGCCACTACTACTAACAACCACCACAGCCATCAGCAACCAACCAACATCCAGCACTACCCACCACAAGCAGAAACGACAACACAACCACTAAAAATATTACCAACAAACACTACCAACACCAGTTGTTACTAACAATCCAACAACCACCACTGACATCAGTCAATAACAATTACAATAATAACTAACAACTACGTCAACAGCTTTAAAGAAAAACAGCAGCAAATTATATTAATAATAATATAATAATAATAATAATAATAATAATAATAATAATAGCGCTAACTACCAGAAACCATCCAATAACAGCTACTAGTAACAACAATAATAGTAATTTGGAAGAACCAAGTTTATGAGGGGGGGGGGAGGGGAAGGGGAGGGAAACTTTAATTGTATTGTTTTAGAACTGGTGTGCGTTTTTGGATCCATTAATTAATTATTTTTAAGTCAACATAGGCCGGAGTGGGAGCTCATCAGAACCCTATCTGTGCCACAATACCTTAGTCTTATATCCCACCATATGAGAGATGTAACTTTTAAGTATATGAACTCGGTGATGTTGTACAAGTCCTGTGAGTCTCTTCTACCCGTTATTCTCGTACGAGCTCCGTAATTCATTTCTCTCTGCTATACGAGAGCGGAAGTTCTTCTCCCTGTTGTATGAGCTCGGTAGTAATCTTTATTTGCTCCGTGATCTTATTTTTCCCTATTATATCACCTCTGTAATTCTCTTCACCTTTTTTATACGAGCTATACAATTCCCTTCTTTGTGTTTTACGAGCTCCGTGTTCTGTTCTCACAGTTGTACGTGCTTCTTGTTCTATTTTGCCTGTTGTACGTGCTCCGTGGTCTATCTCAATTTTATTTGATCTACAAGATTTTCTTCTCCCTGTTGTATGTGATCCGCGTTCTATTCTCCCTTTTATTTGAGCTAGATGATTTTTTTCCCTGCTGTACGTAATCCATGTATGTTCTTTACACATTTCTAGTTCTATTTTCCAACTCCAATTTATCAGTGATTATTTTTTTTAATCTTTATATGCTTATATATATATATATATATATATATATATATATATATATATATATATATATATATATTATATATATATATATATATATATAATATATATATATATATATTATATATATAATAGAAAACTCACAAAAAAAAGCTAGGAAAGTCATTTGTATTTTTTTCTTTGTTTATTCGTCTG
>SEYY01013502.1:37500-40000 GCA_009176605.1 Armadillidium nasatum
AATATGAAATAAATAATTAACAATTAATAATAGACGTTTCGGGTTATCTAAACCCATTATTCAATATCATCTGTAAATGAAATAAATAATTAACAATCAGTGTAAATGTACGAGAATATATATATATATATTATATATATAATATTATATATATATAAATATATATATATATAATATAATATATATATATATATATATATATATATATATATAATATATATATATATATATATATATATATATATATATATGTGCGTGTGCGTGCGTGCGTGTATGTGTTTGTGTGCTTGCGTATGTCATATGATTTATCAATATTGTTTGTTACATGATAGTGTAAAGCTTGTTAATCTCTTCTTTTCTGTTTACTGCTGTCGCATATGAAATGTTATACATCCTAATTGTTATTGGATATTTAAATCAATAAGGCTTTATTTAAGTAAAAACATCTTTACAAAATAATATCGAATAATAATTACAATTAGTAGTATAATAGCAAGAATAAATAATATAGTGGTTTGAAATGGGCTTCTAGAATTACGGATAATAATACGGATAATAATAATAATAATAATAATAATAATAATAATAATAATAATAATAATAATAAATGCTTAAAGGAATGGGAAAACTTTGTTCTGCTATTACTCTTGTTGATTTTCGTACAGCTTGTGATCGTTGTTTGTTATTCTTACACAAACTTACACTGTACAAGAATGACCTAACTTTCTTGGTTTTGATTCTAATAATATTTTTTTATCCTTTTCGTTGAAAATTGTTGTAACAGTTGCGATAATCTGGATTTAAAATTATTATTTCCTCTGATTTAGATTGTTGCAAAAGCTTTTTTTATTTACAAATTTTTTATCTGACTGTGGACTCTTGACTTACTATAGAGATTTGAGATTCTTACTCTTATTCCTTCTTCAACAGGTGTTTCATGTTTTTATGTGAAATTTCAAATGATCAGGTGAAGAGGATTCTAATTATCGATTTAAATTCAAGCGAATTGGATGGTCTCCCTCCTTCCCTCCTGATGATGTTTTAGTATAAAACATTTTTCTCATACTTGAAAGTGTGCATATATATATATATATATATATATAATATATATATATATATATATATATATATATATATATATAATATATATATATATATATATATATATATATATATATATATCTCACCCATATTATATATATTTTTCTCACCATACTCCTGTAGGTGCTAGCACCTGTCAGCTGTCTCGAACAAGACATGAGTTTTTCTTGAGCAAGGCAAGGCAATCAGTTGGTGGCTTGCTAGGCCTATCCCAACACACTGAACCACTTTTATTATACGTTACCACCTTACCACTGTACAGCTTAATATTTTTTAATATAATTTTTTTTATATATTATAAATATATATATATATATATATATATATATATATATATATATATATATATATATATATATATATATATATATATATATATATATATATATATATATATATATATATATATATATATATATATTATATATATATATATATATATATATATATATACACAGAGAGCGAGCTTCGTGTGCGCTGGGTTTTGTGAATTGTGTTTTAATTCATTTTAACTTCTGTTTTAATAGTGAAGATAAATAATGTTATTAAAAGTGGTAGGGTTTTTTTTTAATATTTTTGTGTTGTAAATTATAGCAACCTTCTGTGAAAAGATGAGTATATACTTTTAATTTGTTTTTAGAGAAAATTAGATATTTAGCATAATAGTAGTATATTAGATTAGTAGTTTGTAAGATTTTAAGTTTACTGGTAGGTTTTAATGTGTTTGTTAATTGTGGAAACTAATAGTGGATCGGGGGAATAGGAATTGAAGTATTAAGTTAACATTTAGGTTTTAGGGGAAACCGGATAGTAAATTAATTTAAGTTTAAATTTTTATTTTAATTTCATTTTACCGTTCTGAAATTTAAGTTTCTAATGTAAATATTATTTCAGCTTTTTTTTTTTCTGTCTCACTCTCTGTTTGTTTGTGTGATTGTTCGTTCGTTTATTTCTTTGCGTGTTTGGTTGTTCGTTTGTTTGTTTGTTTGATTTAATCGTGATTGTATGTGTAGAATGTCGGGTGTGTGCAGACGTGGGTTTTCTGTACACCTTACCAATGTCCGTGTCTTATGCTCTAATTTAGCATCTGTGGAATACCACTTCTATTAACTCTGATCCAAATCTTTTGCTCTTGTCTGAGCCCTAGATGTCTAAGGGTTCCTCCTCTAACTTTTTCATTATATCCAACTATACCTTATTTCCTAATTTCCGTTCTAAGGGTGGAATATGTGCCAATTTGAACACTAATTCTCAGGTAACACGTCTTGCAAATCTTGAATACCCCTAATTTTGATGTTCTGTAGCTTAAAATCTCTCTTCCTACCACTACAATAATCTTGTGCTTCTGCTACTGTTTTCCCAATAGAACAGAATTTTCTACCTTTTTGAGTACCTAACT
>SEYY01013503.1:0-2500 GCA_009176605.1 Armadillidium nasatum
GACGATGTTACAATGTTGGAAAGCATGGCGATATTTCCTGGGTGCATTTTGAGCTGGGGAAATTGCATTGTTGCAAAGGGGAAATGAAGGGAAAAAGAGGGTGAAATTGGCCACGCTCTTTACTGGGTATATTTTGAGTTAGGGGAAAAGAAGTGAAAATGCCCCCGACTGAAGGGAAATCGGGGCACCGCACCCCTTGAGGAAGAAATTGGGGGTTACCGCCACCTTTAGAAGGAAATTTGGGGAAACGCCCTCTTGAGGTGGTGAAAATTGGGGGCTCCTCCCTCCATGAGCAATTCTTACTTTTAATCATGAGCTATTTTCAAGCACTTTTCTAACAACTTCTAGCATTTTCTAGCGCATTCTAGCAACTGAACGTAGTCAGGCATTGTAACTTCAGGATCCGACGGTCTTTCATGAGCTATTTCTAACATTTTTCTACAATTTCAAGCAACGATACATGTCATCCTCGCTTAAGCCACCCTCATACCTACTTCTACTTTCCCATCCACCTAATGCCAACTTGCTCTGAGGGTTAGATGCTATTGCAAGATACTCTTTGCAGTGTTGCAAGGTACCCTCGGTGATGACGATATACACGTGTGCGCATGCGCACATGCACACACACATACCCTCATGCCTTCACGGGACTGAACCATCTTGAGACTATGCCGTCATCAGCCGCCGTCTTGAATATGTTTACATGACTTTGATTTTGAAGGAATCGGATGACTCACCTGATGCCGTATCCGTGGGGGATCCCCTTCGGGCGCGGAGGGTGCTGGAGCCTGACGCAGAAGTATTGTTGGGCAGCCCAAAACACGTGAACACACACACACACACACACACACACACACACACACACTCACACGCTCATTTAATGTTTCCATTGTAACGGGTTTCATCTCGGAGTATTTTCGTGTCATAGCCTGATTTTCTTATCTTTATTGGTGACGTCATGAATAATGAACTCTGTATTTTCTCTCAAGTATTTTTTCGTGAAGTATTTTTTCTCAAGTATCTTTTTTTTCAAGTATTTTTTCTCAAGTATTTTTTTTTTTTTTTTTTTTTTTTTTATTTTGTTTTTTGATTTTATTTTTTTCCAAGTATTTTTCGCCCTCAGGTATTTTTTTTTTCCTTTTAGGATTTTATGCTTGGAGTTTATTTTTTTTAAGAATTTTGTTTTTTCTTTCGTACTTTATTTTTTTTCTTTCTTACTTTATTTTTTTTTTCGGACTATTTTTCTTTATTACTTTTTTTAATTACGAACTTTATTTTTCAAACAGTTTTTCTTTAATTTATATAAATATTTAATGCACTGAGGTAGTAAAACACTTAAACCAGTAGATGTTCATGTTTCGTGTACATATACAAACATCTTTGTTCTACGTAGAGATAACATGAAATCCAGAATGCATATACCTGCCCCCCTCCTTGAAAAGGTCTTGGTCTGTGAGCGGTGGTAATCTGTAAAATATAAAAAATAAACTAAATGGGAAATGTAAACATTTCTACATTATTTCTTTCACTACATATTCACTAACAACAAATATTAAATACAATTATAATCTTATTAAGAGAAACGTTATTTTAAAAAAATTTATAAAATGAATATAATATTATTATTTTAAGACTAGTCAGGTATTTTGATTCGATCAGTGGTCGCTGACTTTTGTGGGTTAAATGTTTTGGCATAGCTCTCAGTAACATAAAACATGATAGATTATATAATTTTTCAAATGATCAGTTCCCTCCATAGTGACATGGATAAATAGATCACGATCGGAAATATCGAATTTACGGAAATCGTCGCCATTAAAGTAAATAGTTTCTCTCCAATGATTTCTGAAGTGATTAGTAAACTCTTCAATGCTTTGGGTACTTGTAATACGCCTAAAGGCGTCCCAGCCACCATATAAACTTTTTAACTTATAATACTGTTGATACAAGGCACTATGAGCAGTATTGATATACTCTCCCAACATCCTCTATAAAACTTTTTATATGCTTTCACTATTATATCCAGTGTATATACTTTATATAATTTAAGTTTTCCTTTATATTGGAAAAGTTCTCTTTCATAGGGGTTTGTAAAGCTGGTTTGTTTTTTTGTGTCGATATGGCACTCTCAGTTTGGAACCTAAACAAGATACCGGTTAAAAAAATAAGCATTTTATCAAATTTATTTGTCGCGTTCAGATGTTTTTATAAAACGTGAGTGTTTTTTTTTTTGCTTGTTCGTTACAAGTTTTCAAGTTCAAAATTCAAATTAAGGTATCAGGTTATATATTATTTTTATTCACCTCTTTCTTATTATCCTTACAACTGACTTCTACTCAAATATATACCTCTAGAGCGTTCTAAAATATATTAATATATTAGGGAACTTCAAGAAAGCAATAATTTCTTCGGAAAAATCATAGTAAGTCTCCTCTTATTATTTCATTGTAACATTAATTGCGACCCTTCTCTTTCAGGTCTTTAAATAAAAACTGAGCAA
>SEYY01013503.1:15000-20824 GCA_009176605.1 Armadillidium nasatum
CTGCTGTTGAGTAGAAGAAACGGAGTTTGTTCGAACAGCGAACTGTTTGAAGCTGTATTACAGGATCATATCGTCAAAAGGAAGTATGTTTTGTGGGAACTCGAGAAGTGTGAAGTTATTGAGTAAGACTCAAAGTTTATTGCTTTAGGATTTGTTTAAGGTTTGAGGTTCCGATTTTATTTCAAGGACCATTAAGGTTTATTTGAAATAATGAGATTTAATCCTGGCTTTAGATGAGTTTTACATTAGGGATGTTGGGGAGGATATATATATCTGTTCACACACACACACACACACACACACACATACACATATTATATATATATATATATATATATATATATATATATATATATATATATATATATATATATATATATATATATATATATATATATATATATATATATATATATATATATATATATATATATATATATATATATATTATATATATATATATATATATATATATATATATATATATATATATATATTTTTTGAGGGAACTCTCTCTGAAACTAAAAAAATACCCTAACAATTTTAAATACATTTCAAAAAAAAAAATTTACCTTTAAAACTGATTTATATATATATATATATATATATATATATATATATATATATATATATATATATATATATATATATATATATATATATATATATATATATATATATATAATAAGTGATATACAAAAGTGAAAAGATTTTAAATTAGGTTAAGTTAACTTAGGTTAGGTTAGGTTAGGTATGTTAGATAGGATACGCTAGGTAGGTTTAGGTTAGTAGTAAAACTATACATGTTGTACTTCAATAATATATATATATATATATATATATATATATATATATATATATATATATATATATATATATATATATATATATATATATATATATATATATATATAATATATCACTTAACAAAAAAGACACAAAAATTTAGTTATGCTTCACTATTATTGGGTTTAATAATAAATTTTCAAAAAATTATTTTAATTTTACCCTAAATTTTTCATTTATTTTCGAGCGCTGGAAAAAGTTCCCTCAAGTAAACTTGAACCTATATATATATATATATATATATATATATATATATATATATATATATATATATATATATATATATATATATATATATATATCTATATATATATATATATATATATATATATATATATATATATATATATATATATATATATTAATATATATATATATATTGTTAATAAATAAAAGTTATTACTATAATTTCAAATTATATGTATTTTGTTAAAATAAAATCTTTTATGTAAATATAAATAGTTATTAATTATTTATAACATTTTATTTATATGTTTATTCAAAACATCGTAATAAAAGATTTTTAATAATAAGTGTTGTATATTTTGAATAAAATTAATTAAAAAATGGAAAACTATTTTACTTGTTTTGTGATTCTTCCCATTATTTGAGATAAATTTTGGAAAATATCGAAAAATAGGTAGATTAGGTGTTCACTTTTACCACTCCAGCCAGAAGAAGAAAGAAGCAACAGTCTCCCGAAAAAAGTTGCAGCCACGGTCCTAGAAGAAGCTTCCACCTTCAAGAAACTGTGATACAGTAGCTTGACACTTTCACTTTTGTCTTCGGCTACTTATCACAGTAACAGGCTTCAAGAAGATCTCAAAGGACTAAGAAGAAGATCCTGACTCCTCTGCCTTTAGAAAGGATACCCAGTTTGGCAGTAGTTATTTGCTACTCGACTATTGTTCCTCTTTTTGGAGTGGTTTTCAAACAGATGCAGCCGTTGCAAAGGCCTGAAGAGAAGTGGTGGCTATCACACATTTACCAGTAGGCACATCACAAGGGAACACAAGAACACCCAGCCTCCTGAAGGTCCCTCTTCGCCATCAGGGATTTATTGTTGGGAAACCAATTTAGTAACCCTAGACCATAAATTTGGTGACCATGACACTATATATATATATATATATATATATATATATATATATATATATATATATATATATATATATATATATATATATATATATATATATATATATATATATATATATATATATATATATATATATATATATATATATATATATAAGCACACCGAACAAAAAGTTAGTCATTCGTTGAGTTTAAGGTGATTGAAACAGGTTAATGCAATTTTTTTACATGTTACCACCACTCATGGGTTGCAGAACCCTTTTCAAGGAGGGGGTATAATTAAAGAATAAAAGAAAATCCTCTCAATTCCAAGTGTAAGGCAAATCCTTCCGGTGAGCCCAACGTATGCATTAAAAAGAGGAAGATTAAATGCAACACCAAAAACAGATAACAAAAAGTTCCATAGAACAGAGGTTGCTGGAAAGAAGGAGGTAAGGCATCTTTTGCTACGAGGACAACGCAATGGTAGTGAACTAAAAATGTCAACTCCCTCGAGCACTTGCCATTGTATTACCTATAGAAAAGAGATAGTGCACCAAGGTCACGTCGCAGAGAAAGAGAGTTTAAAAGTAGGATACAATTTATAAGTCTTTTGGCCTTAGACTCGATCCAATTCAAAAGATGGCTGGATCCTGAGTCCTCCAAATATGAGAGAAGGACTCCATACAAGGGATAATAAGGCCCTTAAATAATTGGAGTAACAATTCAGAAGAAAACAAAATCAGCGATATGAAAAGGATCCCCGGCTTCTTTGAGGCCACCTTAGCAAATTGTGATATAAGTTTTCAAGGCAATTTTTATTTTTTTTAATTTCAGACCAAGGATGTTTATATTGTTTACGGGTGATAAGAAAGTTGAGAAGTGTTTTAGAAAGAAATGTGAAGAAGTTAAGACTTTAAAGAGTTTAAATTCAAAAGATTGCGGTGACTTCTCCTGGAAATCACATCCAGATTGTTAAAACTAGAATCGGAAAGTTGAAGACAAGAAACAACTCTAAAAGTAAACGAGGAAGCAGATTTGAAATTGAGTGAAAGAATGAAGAGCTGAGTTATCAGCATAAGAATAACAGAATTAGAAGTTCAGTTGAGGAGGTCGTTGATGAAAAGTAGGAATGGAAGAGAAAAGAAAGAAAAAGATGAAACCCAAAGGAAGGGAGCTTAGAAAGAAGCGACGCATGCCATACCCTGTTAAAAGCCTCGGATATGTTAAGCAACACCACTCAAGATTCCTCATAGCCCCTCAGGGCAGAAGACCTTAAATCAGAGAGATTGGAAAATATGTCAATAGTAGACCTCGAGCGTCGAAAGCCATACCAATGATTTGAAAGAAGGGAATGAGACTCCAGTTTATCCAGAAAGTGAGAGATGAAGAGAGTTCAACGATCTTAGAACACATGTGAGAGCTATTTTCGTCGGAATTGCGACCGAACATCGATTCTGACTGACAGGGACCAGCTGCGAATCTCGAGGCTTGTGAATCATATTTTTTTTGCATTCAGCCAGTTGGTCTTTCGATTTTTATATATCGATAGTGATATCGCGTAAAATCAATCGATATTCTAGGATTGGCATAATAAAAATCAAATTATATAAATCAGTTGATTTTTTACGTGATTATTTTTTTTAAGTCATGATTTTTTGATTTTTTTAAAAATAACGTCACTGTCTTCATATTTTAAACCTCAAAATATCATAAAGAGAGATTTAAAAAAGAATATAAATTAAAATCATTATAAATTTAAACATTTTATTGGGCTTGGGAAAAAAATTAATCAACTTCCAACGATATTTTTTGTTAATTTATTGAAAACTACAACACTGTTTTACTTTTGAATTCTGGCTTTAGATATTTACTGTAAAATGCGGGTTTGTTATATAAAATTTATTAATTTTAAAACTTTAACAGAAATATTTTTTAATAAAATAATTTTTTTGTTTTATTTTATTTTAATTTTTTTATTTTTTTACAAGCTGTACGAGGAGAATCGTGACGCAACCATTTTTAAAAACAAATTTCATTTAATTAAAACAAAATAAAAAAATAAATATAAGGTATCTAGTATCTATAAATATAAACTTATTCAAAAATGTTTATTGTAGTTAACTTGTTCCATAGAATTATACAAATGCAAAATAAAGGAACCGAGTTGAAATGTGAAAGCATTCAGCAATATACCACAAAATCATTTTTTTTTTTTTTAAATTTTTTTTTTTTTTTTTTTTTTTTTTTATTTATTTTTTTTTTATTTTTAAATAATTGATTTAATCTGACCAATTCACTTACATTTAATATTCTACTCAAATATCTCTAACTGTCTCTATTTACTTATTTTCTAATTATAGAAATTAAGGTTTTATTTTTCTTCAAAATTTAAATACTGAGTTTTCCAACGCTAAAAATAAATGTTTTTTTTTTTTTATTTTAATTCATTTAATAAATAATAAAATCTAATTAATAAAATAAATATTTTTAAAAATAATAATATTAAAATTTACTTGTTTTCTTTAAATAAAATAAAGTAAATTTTCGTCATTTTTAAAAAAAAAAATTTTTAAAAAAATTAAAATTTTTTTTTTTTTTTTTTTTTTTTATTAATATTTACTTATTTACTACATTTGCTTATGCAATTATTATTTATGCAATAACTTACTAATAAAAAAACTTGTAGCTAAAAAATCAAAAAAATCAAATTTTTTTTTAAAATATATATATATATATATATATATATATATATATATATATATATATATATATATATATATATATATATATATATATAATATATTATAATATATATATATATCTCGGATTGTGGTATTGTGACATCCGTGGATGCGTATTTACTACCATTTGCAAATACAATTTAACATTTTATGTAAATATAAATATTTTGCAATAAAATATAATTCCTATATTTTGTTCTTTGTAACCTTGAATTTGGGAAACATGTTTTTCCGAAACGTTGCAAAGTTTAAAGAATAAAAATCACACAAGCTTTCTTCCTCATTTATGAAGAAAAAAAAAGTAAGTCATATATATATATATATATATATATATATATATATATATATATATATATATATATATATATATATATATATATATATATATATATATATATAATATATATATATATTATTTTAATTATATATATATATATATATATAATATATATTATATATATAATATATATATATATATATATATATATATATATATATATATATATATATATATATATATATATATATATATATATTATATATATATATATATATATATATATATATATATATATATATATATATATATAATATATATATATATATATATATATATATATATATATATATATATAAATATATATATATATATATATATTATATATATATATATATATAATATATATATATATTATATATATATATATATATATATATATATATATTATATATATATATATATATTTGTGTGTGTGTGTGTGTGTGTGTGCTGTGTGTGCACGCTGTGTGTTTATTACTTAATGTATTCTTTTTATGTGTCAAATTAATTTTTATTGCTTAAATTTTGCATCATCTCTGTAAACATTCTCGGTTTTAATTTATATTACGTTGCTCTATGTGATTAATTATTAAAATGAATATTCAGAAACTTAGCACTAATAACAATAAAAGAAGCAGTAGCAGTAGTAGTAGTAGTAATATTACTAGTAGTAGTAATGGTAGGAATAATTAGTTACAAATATAAAAATTTTTATGAACTAACTCCATTATTAGTAATTTTATATTATATATATATATATATTAATATATTATATATATATATATATATATATATATATATATATATATAATATATAATATATAATATATATATATAT
>SEYY01013504.1:7500-22375 GCA_009176605.1 Armadillidium nasatum
ATTATTATTATTATTATTAATTACAATTATTAGTAAAAAGAATTTTTTAATTTTTTTTACGGAGAATCAATCCTTTTAAGGTATTTTTGCACGTACCCCCAAATAAGGCATCAGCCCATTGCAATAGTAATTTCAGGTTTGTGCGTCAGTTGGTAGCCCTGGGTTTTCCCCTCTAGTCTCCGCCCACTTTTTGGCGCGATAAAACGCTTTTCTAAGAAGAGAAAAAATAGACTAACGCCCCACAGGCACATTGTTTTCAAAAAAAAAAAATTTTTATTTATATGGTTCGGCTTAAAAATAAAATACAATTAAGATAATTATAATTAAGTTATTCATTACAAGATTATATTACAAAATATGAATTAAAATCTTATTGTTAAATGTTCAAACATATTTTCAATCAACGATGTGTGGCAATATTTTGGCAGGAAATGTTGTGTTTACAAAGCCCAAATTTGGTATCCTCAATGGGAGGGAATGTACTGCGTACACACACACACACACACACACACACACACACACACACATATATTATATATATTATATATATATATATATATATATATATATATATATATATATATATATATATATATATATATATATATATATATATATATATATATATATATATATATATATATATATATATATATACCGCAACAGGCGGTGGTTCGACCCCAGATGAGGTTTCCCATAATATTCTATTTTCTTCATATATATATATATATATATATATATATATATATATATATATATATATATATATATATATATATATATATATATATATATATATATATATATATATATATATATATATATATATATATATATATATATATATATGAGAGAATATTTAATATTTTTTGTAATTTGAAATGAAACATGAAATATGTTATTAAGCTATTAAGGATTTAATTAAAGAGATCACCTGAAGTAGGAAAGAGAAAGGGTGAAACTGTGCTTGCAGAAGAGTTCTCCTCAGTGGTGGAGTTATGCGGTTAAAATTTTCAGAAGAGCGGTTGCTGACATAATGATGTTAACTCAAAGAGAGATGTAATAGATTGAGATCTAGAGGTTAAACAGAAGAGTTCATGATGCGATAAATCCTAGATTTCACACTTTTAAGACCTGTACCGATGGAAATACTCTAGATTCATAAGCTTAATTGGAGAATTTTTCTGGGGGGAGGGGGGAAGGGTCATGGTCTCTCTGTATCAGAGAATCTCAATTAGTCATGATTTTCTAATTAACTTTATATATATATATATATATATATATATATATATATATATATATTATATATATATATATATATATATATATATATATATATATATATATATATATATATATATATATATATATATATATATATATATATATATTATATATATATATATATATATATATATCCAGTTATCACCACTGCTCACAGGCAGAGTTTTTATTCGAGGAGAGGATAAAAAAAAAAAAATAAATAGTAAAAGTGTCATGAACAAAAAATCAGACATAATTTACACACATCTCAAATTATTGTAAGTATGCATTTATACAAGTTTTAAAGTGAGAGAAATTAATTAAATTCGGCGGGAAACATAGAAGGTGGAGGAGAATTCCGCAAAACAGTGGTGGGTGGACAGAAGAACCACAACGAATAGATTTGAACCAGACAAAATCATTTGCAGACTGCACCCCTTGTCCAACAGGGACTCTGTTGAAAAGATTCAAAGCAATAACGTAATGTCACAAAGATAAATGATCGTGTGAACTGGAAAGTACGTAACAGTTTATAAGTCTTTTTTTTCCTTTGACTCGACGCTATCAAAAAGATGGGTGAAGCCTGATCGACTCAAGATATGAGAGCAGTACTTCCTATTATCGACGTGTGAATGGATAGAGTTTGTTGAGCAACTTAGAAAATCATTAATAAATAGTAGGAATAGAGCAGGATATAATGCAAAATGCTGTGGAACAAAACTGTTGACAGGAAAGAAAGAAGCCGCATCATCAACAAGAGCAGTTTTTGAAAGATTAGAAAGAAAACTAGACATAAGTAACCAATGAGGAAGAAACCCAAAATAGGTGAGCTTGAAAATCAAAGACGCTTGTCAGAACTATACAAAATTCTTGGAAATGTTAAGCGTTTCTTAACAAGACTCTCCAGATCCTTGGAAGCAAAATATAAATCTTTGAAGTATGAAAGTTTATCACTAGTGGAATCTCCAACTCCAAAAGCCAATGATGATGTTCGGAAAGAAGGGAAAGGACTTCACATGATCCAACGAAATGGGAGTTGAAAATAGTTTCAAAGATGTTTGACAGAATACAAGTGAGATCTAAAGAGCGATAGTTAGAAGGATCAGAGCGGCTATTTTTCTTCAGAATAGGTTAGACAAATATAAGTTTCCAACAGAGGGAAAATCATTAGCATTGAGGCGTAGGGAGAATAGTTGAAAGAGGAACGTTACTACTTCGAAGCACATTCACTCAAATCTCAAGGAGGAAGGCCATCCTGGCAGCTTGCCCTCCTAACGCTCATAGATTTCAGAAGAACTTTCTCCTGATCAAATGTAATCGAAGATAAAGGAATTGGACAACTGAGAGGAGAAGGAGGAGTTGGAGGAGAATTACCAGAGTGGTACAGGGTTGAATTGGCGGTAAACAATCAATTGGAGAATTTGCAACAGAAGAATCAAAGTGAGTATGAGTATTAAAGGCCGATTTACATTATTTGTCAAAGATGTTTTTAACAAAAGGTCAGAGAGATTTATTAGTAAGAGAACTTAGGAGATTATCGCACTTTAGTTTGATGAAAGTCAGCTTTCCTCTTCGAATAATAAGAATTTTTCACTATCGAATAATTAACAAGCGTACTGTGATTGAATGTTTTATTTTCAGATCATTTCAAACATTTTGTATAAGTTTCATGAAAATCGGTTGGTGTCGGTATGCCGAATGGACAAATGTTATAAATATGAAATTTGGAATCCATTTACTTAATTTTTTTTTAGTGTTCCAATGATTTTTATTAATGTACTCTACTTTATAACAAATTTCTGACACCTTTAGTAAGTATCATTGAAATTGGGGAAGGTCGTTGTAATTAATAGACCTATAGGGGCGTTTGCGTATATATGTATGAATGTATATTTTTATAAACAAATGGGTAAAAGAAAAACTGTAAATTCAAATGCTTTATATAAGATTTTTTTTAACCTTTCTTTATAATTTCACAAATTTTTTGCCGACTCACTCAGCTTGGCATTGGAAAACTGATGAAAGAAACTTCAGTCAAAATCAAAGGATATTCATAAGTATTTTTGTCAAATTAATTAAATTAAAATTTGACTGAAAAAAAAGGCTATTGTCAAATTTAATTAAAGAAAAGATAAAGTATTCTTTTCAAAACTCAAAAAGAAGTAGGCTACATCTATTTGTTTTAATTTAATATGCCTTAAATGAAAATTGCAACCATACATTGGTATGGTATTACCATGCATAATAGAATGTTCTGAAACTTTTAAGTCTCATTGGTATAAAAGGAGTTTGAGCTGTAGTAGGTCATTTTCAGTGGTATGGTTTTAACTTCTGAAAGTTCTGTAATAAAGTTCCAAATATTTTGACAAAAATCGTGAGAATTTTAATTTATTATAAGTTGTAAAAATATATTCGTTTTCAAACACGTCAAGAGACAAAGTTCTCAAATCGATTTTCCTTAGAATCAGAAATCATTTAGTGAGAGAAATATGTTATCGAAAGATAAAATGCAATTTAACAGAAATCGAAGTTTGGCCCATATCTCACCATTTCTTTTAAAAAGTCAAATCAACCAGGGTAGGTTAGGTTAGGTCACAATATATATATATATATATATATATATATATATATATATATATATATATATATATATATATATATATATATATATATATATATATATATATATATATATATATATATATATATATATAATATATATATATATAGATGGACAGAATATTCTAATTCGCTATTGAGGTTCTCACCGGTTTTTTCAATACAAGCATTCGCAATCGCGTTCGCGAATATTAAAAAAGTTATTCGCGTTCATATTCGTATTCACCGAATATTGGAAAATAGAAATTCGGTACATCTACAATCCAAAATGGTTTTTGATCTGATAAGTTAAAAAAAATTTTTTATAATGTCTTTGATAAAAATTATTTAAAAAAGTAGTTAGAAGTTACCATCATATTTCATTAACGACTCAGAACCATAGGTGACTGCTGTTGTTCTGACCTTTTAGAATCAGTTTCAAACATTATTTTTTTTATGAAGATGAATTGGTGAAGAAAACTCTTTGATCAGTCGCTTATAATATTTTACCGTTACTACCGTGCTTTTCATTAAGGACGTAACCCGTAAGGCAGGAGAGCAGAACTTACGCAAATGCAAGCAATTAATCTAAAATAATATTCTTCAGGTGGCAGAACTGTACTCAGAGTCAGTCATGGAAAAGAAAAAGTTACGCGCTAGTTGCAAATGGAGCGTTCATTCCATTATGTAGAAGTTAGTGATATATATATATATATATATATATATATATATATATATATATATATATATATATATATATATATATATATATATATATATATATATATATATATATATATTATATATATTATTATATTATGTGTGTGTGTGTGTGTGTGTGTGTGGTGTGTGTGTGTGTGTGTGTGTGTGTGTGTGTGTGTGTAGGTGTTTGTGTACTATATTTATAAATATTTTCTCCCTTCTGTGTGTATGTGTATTTATATCTCAAGTTAAAATATTTGGCATTGTCGGCGATGATTTCTCTTTGTAACCGAATAAGGCACGAACGCCCTCTGCCTTACTCAACAAACTCTAATTTATATATATATATATATATATATATATTATATATATATATATATATATATATATATATATATATATATATATATATATATATATATATATATCCTCTAGTGGGAATAGGTAAAAGGTCTATTTTAATACACTAGAATCGAGGGAACCCATTTTTTATATTTAATTTAAACACTGAAGAACCGATAAATATCAGTTATTTATTGCAGTAGTTAAATCTGAGACAGAGAAATGGGCAGGAAACGATGAGACTGTGAATAAAGATGAGTCTCACTGGTTCCCCTCAAAGGTGGAGGTATGCGACTAAAGAATTTTCTAGTACAGCATCAATTTTAATAATGATAGTATAAATAGTGAGGCAACAGTTCAACAGCAAAAATGAGATTTAAAAGATTCAGTAAGAGCAGAAGAATAGATTGGCGAAAAATCTTAGACTCCAATCTTTCAAAAGAGTTTTGTTAATGGATTTGTGAAGCTAATTCCATACAAGAAAAAAAAATTACATCTTTGTACAGAGTAAGCAACTAGAGTAGTGTGTTGAAGATTTTATAGTGCCTCGGAGCACAGAAATTGTTTGTTCGTTTGATGAGAAATAATGTGACCTTTCCAAGAAAAATAGAAATGGAAGCGCCAAAAACATTAATGACAGTCACTTTGAGTTGAATGCTTACAAAGATGTTTTAATTGTATGGATGATTATGTCTAGGAGAAATATGAAGGAAATGAGTTTTCGAGGCACTGCAAACAAACTATTTTCTCTGTATCAACTAGAGACAAAAGACAAGCTGAGGTTACATGCTACAAGGCTGCACCTAGAATAAGCTATTTAAAGTTCGGTGGGATCAGTTTTAAAATATGAATAAAGAAGGATGGAATTGTCAACGTAAAATTTATGTGATGAAATGATGGAAAGAAGATCATTTGTGAAAAATCGGAAAAGTTTTGGAAATTGGAAAAAAAAAAAAAAAATAGATTTAAAGGATGAATGGTGGCCATCTATAAAAGGTGTATCAGAGCTACCGGAAGGGAAATTCTTCTATATATATATATATATATATATATATATATATATATATATATATATATATATATATATATATATATATATATATATATATATATATATATATATATATATATATACTACTGTGTGTGCGTTTGTCCAGATCGTAGCGTCCCTTCGACTGATAGAAGAAGAAAAAGCAAAATTAGAGCAGGTTTATAAGATTTAGTTGAAGGAAAAGAAAATGGAATGTAGGACTCCATTCCAGAGAGAATCGCCTCATTAATTCACTCTGTGCACCCCAAGAAACCCCTTTTACAGATTCAGCAATGATTTCAAGAAAAAGCAAATGTTACTACCACGTAAAATAGTTAACAGAATCGTATACAAAATATTAGACACACAAATCTTGTCAGTCAGTGACAAAAATAAAAACAAAAACAAAAAAACACGCAAACTTCCTATGCAGTAGAAAGCAAACATAATTAAAGGAAAATTTTCATCAAAACTAACTATTGCTTTACAGAGCACAAGAGGAAGCAATATTGTGCCCCGAGCTGTTTAACATTTATTTGCACAATATTATAAATCTCATCATTTCCAGAGTAATAATTAGCAGTCCTTCTGAGCGACAGTAAGATGATCAGAAGATGTAGAATTTAAGAAATCCAGCCCCTTTTATTTAAAGGAATAGTGGAGCCTCGGAGGAGAGACGGACATATTCAGTAGGAATTTTGGGTTATCAATGGAATGTCTCATCAGTTTTCTAGGGAAAAATACCTCTGGATGTTTTGTTTAAAACATGTGGTAAGTGAATCAGTACTTATAAATGAATTACGAGTTACATTCATTGCAGTGAAAGAAATAGAAATTGATGGGCAGTAAGTACCAATTACTGAGACATGGATTTAAAAGGAGCTCACGCCATAGGAAATGGACCTGGGAATTTGTGACGAGAAGACATTCGGACCATGTAAGGAAATTAATAGGGACAGTTGGAATGCAGGATATAAATGGTTGTGCTGGTAGAGGTTTTAATATCTGATCGAATATCTGCATAAGAGTTTTGTAGTTTGGCATGAGGCACAATTGACTCACTAGTTCGATGAGCATACTGTGGTGAAGAAACCATCCTATTCTTAGCTGCATTATCAAGGAAAAATAACTTCTCCTTTGTGATCCAGGTTATACAGCATGCACTGTTCCACGATCCCTTTTCCCAGCACAAAAGATGAGGCACAATATATATAGGATGAAGCCCTTTACAACTTGGGCAACAAGATTGGTTTTCGCTTGAAGTGTGGAAACTACTGACACACCTCGGAGGATTACCCCTTCCTCGGACAGAAGGACTGAGTAAACATTAAAATATTTTTGAGAATCTCTAAATTTATGACATTTGATACAACTCTTTCTGTATAGAAGGTACTGGCAAACCTTGTGTACGGTAAGAACAGTTTTTACCTTAGTTGAAGGAAATGGAATACTGAAAGTAAGAAGAAGGTGAGGGTTAGGCAAAGTAAGAATCTCTTTGTAGGAAGAGAACTGATATATATATATATATATATATATATATATATATATATATATATATATATATATATATATATATATATATATATATATATAATATATATATATATATATATATATTCGTAACTGGAACTTATTCTTTAAGAAAGTGTGTGAGAATGTCTTCTATTGCGTCCGAACGGATCTCTGGGGCATATACCGTGTCTTAAGAAGTATTTTGAATATCGTCCAAAGTGGAGATTACAGTGATGTCACTCAAGTGTAAAAAGAAAGCCCTCCTCCCTGAATTCCGCTACTGGTCCCCTCCCATACACCAAACGGAAGTGACTCGAGGGCTGGATTATATACTCAAATGCTGAACAGCTTCTCTGGTGATTAGCCAGGATTCGGGTACCCTTACAATGGGCAGCCCTGTTCAATGGCGAAAAAGACTGGTTTTTAACCATGTTAACAACGTATGTTGATGAGAAGGAATTGCAATGGAACAGAAAAAGTGCAAGCTGAAAATGGAGAAATCATAAGCGGGGGAGTTAATAAAACTGAAATGAGTAAGACACTCTTCTTTGTAGATATCCCGAATGTATGTTTGAATTGTGTCCCCACAGTAAATGTGGGTTGTTATCGAGGGCCGTCGAAATCGGTCTTTTTCTCTTTACCCTTACTGGGTTCATCATTCTTGTGAGATTTTGGAAAAAAATTAGAAATTTCTTCCATTCCACTCATCGTCCCTGCCTATTATATCTGATTGGGGGAAGCTGAGCTGAAAACGTCATAGTTTAAATTTGCTTGAATAATTATTTAAGGAAACATCAATTTAATAATTATCTTGATAGTTACGATGGAATTAAAATGAAACTGCAGTTTCATAAAATTAAATTTATAAAAATAACCAAAAAAATAAACTATTTGTGGTGCTAAAAAAGATAAATGAAACTTGGTCTTTTTAAAGAAGTTAATTTATATCACATTATTCATTTAAATTTCATTTTTCAATGGACAGGCAATATGTTACAAACTTTTAAGCATGGTATACTTCATCGAAGAAGCCTTTGATTTTTACAATTTGAAATGAAAAGAATACTTTTAATTTCACTCCATTTTACACTAATTAATTGCTTTGGTATAATGGATGTGTTTAACTATAATAAAGTTAACGAAACTGAAGAATACCAAGAATTTTCGGCTGATATAGATGAAGCGAAACATCAAGCTTAAACATTTCACTAGATTTTAAGTATAAATTAAACTGATTATGTTTTATACTGCACAGGTCATAGGATACAAAATTACTCGTCAAGTATAGACTGCAAAGAACAGTTTGGTAAATGCTGTTCTTCTGGAGATGAACGGCAAGGAATGTATTGTTGGTTTAGTGGTAAAAAACCTGCTTAATATTACGCTTGCGGATGGTGCTGGAGTGGCAAGCCTGTTTATCGCCACGATTTAGGAGACTTTGTCAAAAGCTGATTAAAAAGATCATCCTAACGGTACAGATCTTTACTGAAAATGTAAGCATGATGCATTAAAATTCTCAGTATTTGAAGTAAATTTTATTTCCAAATATTTATCAAGGATTACAGATGGATTATTTTAGGAGCAATAGCAGGAGAAAATTCAGTAATTTAGCTTTTGACAACTTCAGAATTATAATTGCTATACTAGTAAAATGCTTAACTGTTAATGAAGTTTGCTTTTTTTCATTCTGCCTATATATTATTTTTTACGGAATACGGTATAGAATTTTCTGTATTATTTGAACAAAAACTGAGAGTTAAAATTGAAAAGGAATAGAAAAATTAATACAAATAGAAGCTTTAAGGTGGATATTGGAAGATATACTCTTTTAAGCAATACTTTATGGCCTAAATTTTCACTTATAAAATTCTTTTGGTAACTTTAAAAAAAAATAGTTCTTTTTAGTATGATCACAGTATAAAAAATAATATTATCGAATGACCATATTAGTTTTTTTCTGAAACATAAACAAAAGAGAAAAGGTTTCAAAATAAGCTGATTTTTTTTTTTTTTTTTTTTTTTTTATTCTAAATGCTGTTACGGGAAATTAAGATATTTTTTCAGAAGGATTTTTTATTAAATGCCCAACTTGGAGTCTTCCCGTTCTTTCTGATGAAATTATATATATATATATATATATATATATATATATATATATATATATATATATATATATATATATATATATATATATAATATAATATATATATATATATATATATATATATATATATATATATATATATATATATATATATATATATATATATATATATATATATATATATTCGCTCTCGAGGAAATGAGATTACCCCCCATTGGATTCATGAGGTATTAAGAGTACTTTAAATATCCCACCAGTGCCCAATGGTACTAACCCTTTCGCACTCATCTCCACATTCTTCTACAAGGAGTAGACTCTCCTTTCTTACACAATAAAAACTATTACATACTCATATTTTAAAAAAAATAATATTTATGGCATCGACAACAGTAACCTCTGGAGAAGCCCGGAGGGACGACTTCCAATAATAGCTCCTCATCCAATTCTTTCCCCATCACTACTTGGGAGTTTATGGTCTCCGGTCATGGGGTTGGTGCCTCTTGGACTTTGCAACCGGCATGCAAGATGGACGGTCTATTTTTTCGTTAATTTATGCATAACATTCTCGGTTTTCAATCCAATTTCCATTTTGTTGAACATCCCTTCTCTTCTTCAAGACCTCATGCCTTGTTCTTGAACGAAACTCAGGTGCTTGAGAGTTCTGACAGCAAACCTTACTCAGTTGGCTTTCCTCTATTTCTCATGAAATAGCCTGTGAACGTGCCTTCCATTTCTCTATTCAAAACGACATTGGACAATTGGTGCAGCTCCCTACTCGTATTGTGATCGCCTTGGAAATGGACCCAACATTCTAGACCTTTTTCTAACTTTTAATCCTTCTCCTTACACTGTCAAACTTTATCCACCTCTGGATTCCTTCGATCACCTTCTTATTTCTGTATCTACTTCTATCTTTTCAAGTCCTCCCCAAGAAAGACCCTCTCCTATTGAGGGGAAACGTTTGAGGCATTTTCTTACTGGTCTGACTTGCGATCGTACGTTTTTGATTTCCTTTGGAATGATTATGGCTTCTGTGGGAGGGGTCCCTCGGAGTGTACAGAGCTCATTAACGAGATGATTCCCTCTGATATGGAGGTGTACATTCCATATTCTTTTCCTTATACTAAGCCTAACAAACCTTGGTTTAACTCTGCTTGTTCCCGTGCTACTCTCTGCAGGGATGCTGCCTTCAGGGACTACCGTCGTCTTCAAATTCCAGAAAATCAGGCAACTTATATTTCATACCGGAATCGTGCAAAATCTATTCTCCGCAACATCAAAAACTCTTTTCACAGTAGAAAATGCGATAATCTTTCTGGTTCCTCTTCTTCACGCTCTTTTCTGAAATTTTGCAAAAAATGTTAACTTTAACTTTGCTTCTTCCTTTTTCCCTCCTTTAGTATCTTCTGACGGCACAAATGCCGTTTGGTTTTCTTCTAAAGCTGAACTCTTCGCTCAAACTTTTGCCTCTAATTCAACCTTAGGCGATTCTTCAACCCCCTCTAACTCATTTAAAATTGTAATTTCTTCTACAGACGTCATTTTTGCTCTCTCTCTCTCTCTCTCTCTCTCTCTCTCTCTCTCTCTCTCTCTCTCTCTCTTTCTCTCTCTCTCTCTGAGCTTAACACTAAGAAGGCATGGTCCTAATGGTATCCCTACCGTGATTCTCAAAACTTGTGTTTCTGAGCTTACACCCTGCTTTGGTAAACTATTTCGTCTATGTCTTTGTACGTCAACTATAACTTCTTCCTGTAAATATGCGCTCATTCAGCCTGTGTCGAAGAAGAGAGATCCCTCTCAGTCCCCTCAATATAAATATATATATATATATATATATATATATATATATATATATTATATATATATATATATATATATATATATATATATATATTATATATATATATATATATATATATAATAGTCTCCTCTGGTGGGCAAAGGTCAGAGGCCTACCAATATCCACCAGAGTTGGGGAGCAATCGAAATCGGGTCACTAATGGCCGATGTGACCCGATACACGGCATTTAAAAGTGTGCAAGTCAAAGGAAGTTGGAAAAACAGATAAAGGGAGTGTGTTCCAGACTTTACCAGTAGAGTATATGTAAGAGTGAGCATAGCGGTTAAGTCTGGGGTCGGAGAGTTGGACAGAGAAAGGATGAGACTGTGTAGAAAGGCGTGTCGCACGAGCCCTTCTCAGTGGAGGAGGTATGCGACGTGAGAGTTCAGAAGAGAAATGTCCGTTATAATAGCGATAGTATAGAGAGAATGACGCAACAATTCGACGGGAAGAAAGAGATTGGAGAGAGTTAGTAAGAGCAGGAGAGTTGATAAGACGAAAAGCCCTAGACTCCACCTTTTCAAGAATAGCTGTATGTGTGGAACCACCCCAGATATGCGAGGCGTACTCCATACAGGGGCGAACAATACCACTATACAGAGCAAGCAACTGGGGTGGCGTAAAAAAACTACGAAAGGCACCTCAGAACACCCACCTCTTAGAAGCTTGTTTAGAGAGAGAAGTAATGTGATTTTCCAAGAAAGATCACGAGAAAAAGAAACACCGAGAATATTGAGAACAGATGAAGGTTTGAGTTGAGTGTTTTCGAAGAAGATGTCATAGTTGTGTGGAAGATTGTCGAGTAGAGAGATGAGGAATTGAGTTTTGAGGCATTGAAAACAACTTGTTTTCTCTCCCCAATTTGAAATACGAGAAAGATCAGAGGTCAGTTGCTCCAAGGCCATCCTTCTTGAATCTATCAACAGCAGTTGGGAGGGACGTCTTTCAAATTGAAAGGAATAATGAAGGGTGGAGTCATCGGCATAGGAGTATATAGGAGACGAAGTAATAGAGAGAAGATCATTGATGAAAATTAGAAAAAGAGTTGGGGATAGGACAGATCCTTGAGAAACACCACTATTTATAGATTTATAGGATGAACGGTGGCTGTCTACAACAGCTGCTATAGAATGACCGGAAAGGAAATTAGAGAGAGGTCACAGAGAGAAGGATAATTCCGAAAGAGGAGTTTGAAAATCAAAGCTTTGTGCCAGACTCTATTAAGACTTTCGATATCTACGATAAACGAAAGAGTGACCGACCCGGGAGAGTGGAGACCAAGAGTCAGAAATAGGTAAAAAAGATCACCAGTAGAACGTTCTTACGAAAAACATACTGGCGATCTGAGATAAGATTAGAAGAATTGAGATGTTTCCAAATCTTCCTGTTAAGGATAGATTCGAAAACTTTAGAAAGAACGGAGGTTAAAGAAATGGACGATAGTTAGAGGGTTGAGAGGGGTCCCCCTTCTTCGGCACAGGCTGATGAGCGAACGTTTCCAGCAAAGAAGGGAAGATCGAAGTAGAAAGGCAAAGACGAAATAATTTACCAGGCAGGGTGCAAGCTCGGAAGCACAAGTTTTGAGAACTACAGGAGGAATATCATCGGGACCATACGCCTTCTTAGTATTAAGCTCAGAAGAGAGCAGAAATGACATCTTTAGAAGAAATTCTAATTTAGGCATAAATGAGTTAGAGGGGGTTGAAGTAGGAGGAATAGCTCCGGAATCGTCTAAGGTTGACAAAAGTTTGAGGATGAGTTCAGCTTTAGTAGAAGGTAAAATGGCAGTTGTGCCATCAGAAGAAACTAGAAGAGGGAAAGAGGAAGAAGCAAAGTTAGAGTTGACATTTTTTGCCCAGAAAGGGCGAGAAAGAGGACCAGAAAATTATTGCATTAAAAGAAATGTTTTTGGTATCTCGAAGAAAAGATTTTGCAATTTTGGGATGAAATATAAGTTGAAAGGGTTTCAGGAGTTTGAAGAAGATGGTAATCTCTGAAGGCAGCGTTCTGAGGCGGATAGCGCGAGAAACAAGTAGAGTTAAACCAAGGTTTGTTAGGTTTAGTAGAAGGGAAAGAATATGGAATGTACGCCTCCATGCCAGAGAGAATCACCTCAGTTATGCGCTCAGCACAACTCCGAGGACCCCTCCACGAAAGCAATAATCATTCCATGGGAAATCAGAGAAGTAAATCGCAAGTCAGACCAGTTAGCAGAACCGAAGTGCCACAAACGTCTCCTAGCCGAAGGGCGGGGTAGTTCTTGCGGAAGACTTGAAGGACAGAAACAAGATACGGAGATAAGAAAATCGGATGAACCCAGAGGGGAAAGAGTTTAACAGTATAAGGAGAAGGATAGGAGGTTAAGAAAAGATCAAGTATGTTGGGTTCATCACCAAGGCGATCAGGGATACGGGTAGGGAGTTGCACCAACTGCTCAAGGTTGTTCTGGATAGAAAAGTTGAGGCGAGTTCACCTGCTGGATCATGAAAACTAGATGAAAGCCATTGGCGGTGGTGAACATTGAAATCACCTAAAATGCGATTTAAGAAAGGAGAAGAGAGAATGTGCTCTATTTTGAGTTTAAATAGTCGAAGAATTTTTTTATGTTAGTAGAATTAGGAGATAAATAGACAGAACAAATAAATTTAGTAGTAGAATTGCAAGAGAGCTTAAACCATAGGGTAGAAAATTCAGGAGACTCCAAATAGAGACACGAAAGTAAATAACATCGTTGCGTACATATGCGCAACAACCGCCTTTGGCCGAAATTGAGGATAGAGTCGTAGGAGGAAACAGAAGGTTTGCTGTAGCACACTCAAGCACTGAGTTTCGGTTAGAAACAAGAGATGTTTTATAAGAAGAGAGATGGGTGTTCGACAAAGGGGAAATTAGAAAAAGACGGAATGTTGCAGAAATAAATGAAAAAGAAACCTTGCACCGGGTAAGCCGGACGCCGGGTCATGGGGCACCATTCCCATCATCGGAGGCCGCCAACTCCCAAGTGATGATGGGTGAGGGGTGGATGAGGGGCAATCTTTGGATGCCGCCCCTCTAAGCATCTCCGAGGCACTGTCGGTTTCGTCATTTTGAATTTTTTTATAAAGGTAATGTAAGAGTAAGCGCCTGTAAAATGTGGGAACATGTGAAGAATTGGGGTGGAGAGGTAGTTGAGCAAAGACACTCCAGTGTGTGGTGAGGTACACTAGAGACCCCCTGAGAAGGTGAAACGCGAATGGAACGAACCAAAGGCAACGGAGTGAAACGAAATGTCTAGCCATCCTATCACTCCGTGGGTTATGCCAATGGGGGGGTGCTTGATCGCTTCGGACGGCGCTACGTCCTCCAATATATATATATATATATATATATATATTATATATATATATATTATATATATATATATATATCTCAATATTGCCAGTTTATGGAAATCCTAACAGAAGACAAGATCTATGAGAAGACACAAATGTTTCTCAGATAAATT
>SEYY01013506.1:2500-18424 GCA_009176605.1 Armadillidium nasatum
TTTCGTTAATGTGATTGGTTGAAATTACCAATTACAATGACTAAGAAGTGTTGGGGATGGGGGAGTAATAAGGTCGAAAATGGGGGTTTGTAGGGGAACTAGTGGTATAAAAAGTGCAAGAAGCAGTAAAATGTATTATTATATTCCGTAATTCTGTTCAACTCTTCAAGATGGAAAATTCTTGTGCACCCGCTCTTTCTTCTCACAATACCACAACGATTGAAGAGTTTTTAAAGTACGAAATCAACTTTGAAGACATTAAATTTAGTCTAAACAGAAAATCAAACGGTGATGGGCTTATTTCACTTGTACTACAGCTGCCCCTACTAAAAACAGATGTCTATTTGTTAGTGCTCGACAAATAAGACAAGTTTTTAACTTTCTTCGATCAATAATACATAAAGAAGACAGGAGTATGATCAGCGGAGAATACTTTGAACGAATAAAACCTCAAGCGGGGCGTAGCGGTGTATGTGTGGATTTGTATACGTCGAAAGAAACAGGGATATTAGACGTCCGTCTGAAATATCATGATGATCAGTCAGGAGCTATAAGAAACACAAACTATGGTTTCAGTATAAAGAGGAATGAAAAAATAGTGGAGTTCATGGGGCTAAGATCGAAATTTGAAGAAGGTATCAAGAAAGTCAACAAATTTGAATCCCTTTTATTAAAGGCATTCAGAATACTGTATCATCTTTATAAAGAGTATAAAAAACAAAATTCTACTGTTCAAATTGGAGAAATACTAGACAAGTTGAATGAAGATACATTTGCAAAAATGTGGAATGAAGAAGAAAATGACTTGCATTTTTCAGCGCAGAATATATTTCAGTATATTAAACGAAGATGTATATCTAGCTTAAACATTTATCTTGAATGCTCTGAGCTCTTAGACTTTTAAATATATATATATATATATATATATATATATATATATATATATATATATATATATATATATATATATATATATATATATATATATATATATATATATATATATATATATATATATATATATATATATATATATATATATATATATATATATATATATATAAAAAGTTTTTAAAATCTGTTTTGTAATATTATTTTGTTTATTAATTATTATTATTAAAAATTAGCCTATGAAACTATTTTTTATTACCATTATTATGAAATTTACTTTTTTATTTATATTAAATAAAAATTAATGTGAAGGTTTTAACCTATCAGAAGACAGCGCTGAGGTGATAGGTATTAAATAAAATGTAAACGTATATGATTTTGTTAAAATGCATTTATTTATTTTTTTGAAATGAAAAATAAAATATAATGGTGTAGCGTTACACATCAAAATGGTTTTAAAGAACATGTTTATCAGTAAATATAACGTGGTAAGATTTGAATACGAAATTGAGATATATATGTAAGTGCTAAAAATGACTTTGAAAATAATATTAATACATCTAATAATAATTATAATGATAAAAAAAATAATATGATATTATTTATTGTTTTAATAATTAAAAAATAAAGATAAAAGTGGTATCTGGCAATTTTAGAGGAAAAAACGTGGTTGCCCCTTTTTAAATGCTATAACCCATGCTGGAAACGAAATATTAATATATATATATATATATATATATATATATATATATATATATATATATATATATATATATATATATATATATATATATATATATATATATATATATATATATATATATATATATATATATATATATATATATATATATATATATATATATATATATATATATATATATATATATATATATATATACTATATATACGTTTGAGTTAAGAAAAGCATGTATGGTTTTGCGATAAACCTATGACTCAGCGTGTGTGTGTGTGTGTGTGTGTGTGTGTGTGTGTGTGTGTGTGTGTGTGTGTGTGTGTGTGTGTGTGTGTGTGTGTGTGCTTTGAAATAGCCCTATGACTCGTCATTTTAGAATATGTGCCCTACTGTCGAACTATATATATAGTAAGAATAGATATCTCCGATATCTGATTATCGATAAATAAATCGATATATAGGTATTTTAGCGTTATAATGCCTTTAAATGCGTGAAAGTTTCGATATATCGATATATATCGCTACTGCATCTGTCTAGTAGCTGAATATAAATCAAATCAGTCTGAAAATATATATTAAAATTTAAATATATATATATATATATATATATATATATATATATATATATATATATATATATATATATATATATATATATATAGTGTGTGATTTTGGAAAAGTGATTTGAAAAATATTTATTCATAATAAATAATAAAATAAATAATAATAATAAAAAAAAAAAAAAAAAAAAAAAAATAAAGATAAAAAAAAAAAAAAAAGAGGTATCTGATAACTCCATCTTAAAAGTTGATGTCTCATACTGGGTTTGAAGTGAAAATGGAGAGTAAGAATAGATAGCGCCGATATCTGATTATCGATAAATAAATCGATTTATAGGTATTTTAACGTTATAATGACTGTAAAATGCGTGAAAGTTTCGATATATCGATATATCGCAATTACAGCTGACTAATAACTAAATATAAAACAAATCAGCCTGAAAAATGTTTTAAAAATTTAAATATATATATATATATATATATATATATATATATATATATATATATATATATATATATATATATATATATATATATATATATATATATCGTGTTTCGGTGCGATTAAATAATAATATTTTAGAATGAAATGGTGAAAAGCGTCAAATACATGGCATTAAAACATGAAGATTGTGTAAAACATTAACATCTGCTTCTGAAGGGGGGCTATGCACCCCCCTTGCTACCCACTTGATGTCAATGATATCGATGATTTCTATGTTTTCGGGTCACTAAAATAAAAAAATTTAGAAAATATTTCAAAAATATTAAGCAAAATTCGTTGATATTTTATTTTAAAAAGAAAAAACAAAAGTTTTTTAAAATAATATTTAATATTTTTAAACATTATTCGTTTAAATTGTAATAATACTGCTACGAAAACATAAAGATCATACAAAACATGGAAAGCAAAGGTGGGGGTAGGGGGCTATGCACCCCCCTTACCCCCAGTTGATGTCAATGATATCGATGATTTCTATGTTTTTGGGTCACTAAAATAAGAAAATTAAGAAAATAATTTAAAAAAAAAAAAAAAAAAAAAAAAAAAAAAAAAAAAAAAAAAAAAAAAAAAGTTTTTTAAAATAATATTTAATATTTTTAAAAATTATTCGTTTAAATTGTAATAATACTGCTACGAAAACATAAAGATCATACAAAACATGGAAAGCAAAGGTGGGGGTAGGGGGCTATGCACCCCCTTACCCCCAGTTGATGTCAATGATATCGATGATTTCTATGTTTTTGGGTCACTAAAATAAGAAAATTAAGAAAATAATTTAAAATATTAAGCAAAATTCGTTACTATTTTATTTTAAAAAGAAAAAAAACAAAAGTTTTTTTAAAATAATATTTAATATTTTTTAAACATTATTCGTTTAAATTGTAATAATACTGCTACGAAAACATAAAGATCATACAAAACATGGAAAGCAAAGGTGGGGGTAGGGGCTATGCACCCCCCCCTACCCCCCAGTTGATGTCAATGATATCGATGATTTCTATGTTTTTGGGTCACTAAAATAAGAAAATTAAGAAAATAATTTAAAATATTAAAGAAATCGTTACTAATTTTATTTAAAAAAACAAAAACAAAAACAAAGTTTTTGTTTTTCTTTGTTAGAAATTATTATATCTTAATATATATTATATATATATATATATATATATATATATATATATATATATATATATATATATATATATATATATATATATATATATATATGTTTCAAATATCATATCTGAAAATTTTTAAATATTTATCTAAGTGAACGACTCATCGATTATGACGTCATACAAAATCGCGCCATCCTATAATCTTATCTTAGATTAGATAAAATGATAACGATTCAAAGATCTCCCCATTTGCCCGATGGATCCCGTCGTGGAAGGATGTGTCTCTGAAGCGCTCTCTCTCTCAAGGCAAGTTGAACATTATTTATTTTCTTATCATTATTATTTATTTCTTCTTCTTCTTCATCTTATTATTATTATTATTATTATTATTATTATTATTATTATTATTATATTAGTAGTAGTAGTAGTAGTAGTAGTAGTAACCCGAACTCTTTGTTGTGACGTCATACGTCATGATAATCGTAGATTATTATTATTATCAAAGTAGGAGTAGTCATTTTCCCATACAAAATATTGCAAATTTGCAATATCTTTACAATATTTCTTTCTAAGTCATTTTATATACATTTTTCCCTTTTTTACCCTTTTTTACCCCTTTTTTACCCCTTTTTTACCCTTTTTTTACCCCATTTTTCAAAAAAAAAAATTTTTTTTTTTTTTGCAACATTGGGGGGCGTGGACCCCCCTCACCCCCCTTTTTGCAACATTGGGGGGCGTGGCCCCCCTCACCCCCCTTTTGACCCCCATTTTTTTCAATTTTTTTTTTTTTTTTTTTTTTTTTTTTTTTTTTTTTTTCTGCAACATGATCAACTTAATTTTTTATTGGTCCAAAATCTCTGCAAATGCAACCCTGTTGCATTTTTGCGGAGGTTTTGGACCCATTACTACTATATATATATATATATATATATATATATATATATATATATATATATATATATATATATATATATATATATATATATATATATATATATATATATATATATATATATATATATATATATATATATATATATATATATATATATATATATATATATATATATATATATATATATATATAGTAACTTGGCCTTATTTTCGTGTCTGCTTTTCAAGAAAAGCAATGTCATTTGCAGAATTGAGAAAGCGATAAAGGAAACAAATATCATTTTATATCATGGACAACGGATATATGCACAAACACACCCAGATACACACACTCATATATATATATATATATATATATATATATATATATATATATATATATATATATATATATATATATATATATATATATATATATATATATATTATATATACTTTAAAGCATAATGCCAATAAAGTAGGAAGCAACACAAAGCAATGAAAACTATAAGTTTTAATAATTATTATTAATAACTAGACGTTTCAGATTGATAATGGATTTTGTATATGAATCCGAAACGTCTTCTTAGTTATAATAATTATTAAAGCTTATAATTTGCATTGTTTTATGTTGCTTCCTACATTATTGGCATTATGCTTTATAATACGTATAAGATTCCCCCCCCCCAAGAAACAAATCCTTGGCTTATTTATATATATAGGTAAAGGTATAGAATGTTTCTGAGTTTCGATGTTTTGAAAATATCGATATTCGAAAATATCGATATATCGAAACATCGATATGCCTATTCAAATATTATTCTAATTATTTTTATAATTATTATTATTATTTAGTTTTTTAGCGTACCTAGTTCGACTTATCATAACCTGAACTACCGAAGTTGCCGTAAAATACAGGCCTAACCTATACAAAAACGTTGCAATGAGATACCGATTAAAATCGAAATTTCAAAATATCGAAATAAAAAATATCGAAACTCAGAAACATTCTATACCTAAGCCATATATATATATATATATATATATATATATATATATATATATATATATATATATATATATATATATATATATATATATATATATATATATATATATATATATATATATATATATACGTGTGTGTGTGTGTAAGAAATTAATATATCCAAGGTGAGATGACATGGTTGTCAATAGTTAACCTTCACACGTTTAAGCTTAGAAAGCGTTTTTGGTCGACGGGCAAATTAAGTAACTATGAAGTGGGTCGATAAACAAAACAATGTTGCTGTTACAACGTTAAATTAAGTGTGACTGATAAAAAAGCACCATTTTCTAGACATTTCATCCCCAAGAAATTTGTCGTATGGTTGCGTATCTTGCCATAAAGTTATACGAAGACAACTGGTGATCTGAAAGATTGCAATAGATCTCGTAGGCCATTTTCTGTTCGAACACCGCAGTCTATAAAATTTGTAAAGACACGAATTTTAAATCGTACACAAAAAAATAATGTCAGTTGCTATGTTGTCGGAAAGGACTTAAGGTTAAGGGCTTACAAAAGAGACACCGAACATTTATTAAAAGATGCCCTAAATAATGGTAGGCGAGAAAAGTCGAAATGCTTGTTAACTGAATTCGCACATGATCGGTAGCGGAAAATCCTCTTTACAAATGAAAAAATGTGCACTGTGATTTTAACAAATGAAACGAGTGTTATCTAAGGATGTTATCTAAGGATGCAGCAAAATGGTTACACAAGTCATCATAAAGCTTCTGTAGTGGTTTTGTGATTAGTAAGTAGATAATATAGTTGAAAGGAATTCATTTATGTGAAAACGTGTTAAAATTTCGACAACCTTGTACAAGCAGCCTATTTCGCCTTATCACTAGGTCAGACCGTCTTCCAAATGAAACATGGGCCTTTCAAAAGGATTCAGTACAGACATATAAAGAAAGGTCAACTTAATCTTGGCTCAGGAAAAATGTTCCCCATTTTCTGATAGTCGACGATTGTTAATCTGATAATCGTTTGGATTACTATACAAATTATGGACAATTTTAGACCCTATGGTCTGCTCAAGACGACACCCAAAAATTGGTTCTTTAAAACGAAATCTAACGGGTGCGGTAAACAACTTTCAGACGGAAGATGTGCGTGTTGCAATAGACGACTGACCCAACAGACGTAGGGCTTGTGTTTTTTTGCTAAAGAAGAAAATGGTAATTTTGAATAACATGTTTTTTTTTTTTTTTTGCATTAAAAATGATTGCAGATTATATCATGTAGATATTAAATTGAACTGCTTATTTGTTTTTGTATGAAGCCACTATTTGTGTAACAGTATTTTTGGGAATATATATATTATATATATATATATATATATATATATATATATATATATATATATATATATATATATATATATATAATATATATATATATATATATATAATATATATATATCAGTCGAGAACTTGGAACACTATATGAAACTTTCGAGAAGAAATCTTGGCGCACGACATACATAAGGTTGGCCACTCAAATCATTATTTAGTGTGACATGCTTTTAACGAATCAATTCTTTCGAATTTCAAAAATTCTAACCATTAATTGATCAATCCCATTGTTTTAATTTTGTCCCCTACCCCCACCCCCACCCCACTGCTTCCACCTCTCCCTTCCCCCCCTTCCCCTCCTGTACGTCAAAATGATTTTTAAATTTCGAAGAATCCAGATTTTGAAGACACGAAAAATTGAATGATTGAAAAGGCAAATTCCGCGTCATTAAATTTTTTGTAATTCTACTTATGCCTAATTGAACCAATGGGAATCTTAATCAAGGATTTCACATGATTCACTATTTCTTCTTCTTCTTTTTTTTTTTTTTTTTTTTTTTTTTTTTTTTTTTTTTTTTTTTTTTTTTTTTTAAAGTAAAATTAAAATTGGTCATTCAAGGAATGGGGAGGTGAAGGGTAAATTTTATTCACATTAAAAGATTTTCCTTTAATTAGATTATTATTATTATTATTATTATTATTATTATTATTATTATTATTATTATTATTATTATTATTATTATTATTATTATTATTATTATTATTATCTATTATTCTTATTATTATTAAACCTTAACTCATTTTTTTGGCCTTAGTGCATTTCTTCGAAACCAATATTAAGTAGCTTCACATTGTATATATATATATATATATATAATATAATTTAATATATATATTAATAAATAATAAAAATAATAATAATGAAATAATTTTTTTTATAATAATAATGATAATATATATATAATATAATATAATTATATATAAATAAAATTTAAATTTTTTTTAATTTAAAATTTTAAAAATTTATTAATTTAATTTATTAATAATTTAAATTTCATTTTTCAACAAATTTTGTTAAAAGAATAACTTTATACCACTACACCAAGCCATTCTTAATAAATATATTTAATATATTATTTAAATTTCTTTAAATAATTTGCCAAGACAATAAGCGTATCCCGTAGGGATACGCATATGGTCTTGTTATTATTATTATAAAAGAATCAAATATTCACAAATATTTTTTATTTGATTTTCGCTGCGCAAAAAATTTTCATTTGATCACTAATTATTTATATATATATATATATATATATATATATATATATATATATAATATATATATATATATATATATATATATATATATATATATATATATATATATATATTATATATATATATATATGAGAGGTGGACCGGATATCCGCATCCGCATCCGCAACTGCGGATATCCGCATCATTTTTCCAATATCCGCATCCGCGGATATCCGCAATTGGATATCCGCAACCGCATCCGCCTCCGCGGATAGTAAAAAATTATAAGTAAATTATGAGTCAAGCTGAATCATGTTTGTCAGATGCGATACCACTTGTTTCAACATAAAGTTGTGTTAACAAATGTTAAGTCTAAGGGAGTTTCAAGGATGACTGAAACATTAATGAAGGAGATGAACGACAGATTTGAAAACCTGGAAAATGATGATGCTTATACAATTGCAACCTTTTTAGATCCTAGGTACAAAACAAAATTTTTTAAACCACTTGTTTCTCAGAATGTTAAAATCAAATTAAGATGCTTATGCGATGAGATGATAGAAACAGATAAAATAACACCTTTCAAGAAAAAGCAAAAGCTCTCAGATACAAAAGAAACAAAATCTGTTAGCTTAAGCATTGCTAAATCAATGAAAGATCTTCTAGCTTCCAGCAGCGATGAAGAATCACAGTCAGAAGTGTCAAAGGATACAATATCGATTATTGAAAATTATCTGAAACTCCCACGTTTGGAGGCAGATAAATACAAACTGGTTTGGTGGAGAGATAATTGAAAAAGTTTCCCTTTTCTTGCTGAGCTGGCAAGGACTTATTTAGCATGTCCTTCAACTAGTGTTGCTAGTGAGCGTCTTTTCAGTGGAGCAGGCCTCATTTACGACGAAAAGTGAACCAAACTTTCACCTGAAAGAGCCCAAAAGCTTTTATTTCTAAAAAATAACTTACCAATTATTAACTTCAAATGGAATATGTGAAACTGTGAAGTGTGAAGGTAATACTGAATTACTGGCTATATATATATATATATATTATATATATAATATATATATATATATATATATATATATATATATATATATATATATATATTATATATATATATATACATAATCCTTTTTCAAAATGGGTTAGGGTTGGGGAAAGAGGTTGGTGGGGTGTTCAAGAGTTTGGTCCCCGTCCCACACCCTGGTAACATAGATTCTGGATATTATATTTAAAATTCCAAAAATCTATAGCAAAAACTTTAAAAAATTAAACTATCCGCAAATCCGCATGCGGATAGTAAAAATTTACTATCCGGTCCACTCTAATATATATATATATATATATATATATATATATATATATAATATATATATATATATATATATATATATATATATATATATATATATATATATATATATATATATAATATATATATATATAAAGAGAGAGAGAGAGAGAGAGAGAGAGAGAGAGAGAGAGAGAGAGAGAGAGAGAGAGAGAGAGAGAGATTATAGCACAAAACTTTTTAAAAAATTTTAATTTCTAAATTGCTCTCTTTGGGATTTTTCTGATTTCCTTTACGTTGTTCTATAGCAGCTGTTGTAGACGGCCACCTATTCTTCCTTTAAATCTATTAATAATGGTGTTCCTCAGAGGCCTATCTATCTCCAACTCTCTTTCTACGTTACTTTAATGACCTTCACTCTATTTACTTCATTACCTATCCTCTCCTATGCCCATGACTTCGTCCATCATTCAGAATATTACTCCTTTCATTACTGCCTCTCCCAACAACAGTTAATTAACGATGAAAGGGTAAACTTTTAGCAACTAACCTTTGACCTTTTTTGTATTTCAAATTGAGGCAGTGAAAACAGAATTGTTTTCACTGCCTCAAAAACTCAAATCCTCATCAAGCTTCCACACAACTCTGACATCTTTGAAATTACACAACTCAGACTTTCCCATATCCTTAATATTATCCTTAATATTATGCTTTTAACATAATAATTTTCATATTTATGTTAGAACTAAGAAAATTCACGAATTTATACATTAAATCGTTTAAACTTGATCTGTCGCAAAGCAAGTAGGAGTGCTGGAGCTGGAGCCAGAGGAAAAATTTTCAGTAGAGCTTGAGGAAAAAAAAATACAAAATAATTTTCATATTCGTAATTGTAAGTGAAAAAAAATTTTTTTTTCTTATTATGCTTCATAAATCCCTCACCCTTGAATTAATGAATTTCCCAAGTATCAATGTAAAAGATTCTCAATATAATCTGGTAATTAAAAACTCATGGAATCAAAGCTTGGGTTGGAGCCTACAGTATTTACAGACTAGGCAGAACTGATAAAAACATTAAAAAAATGTCAAACTATTTATTCTAAAAGCATACAACTTTAATCTCACATTTTCACCCTAAAAACTTACAACTGTGTTATGTAATTTTTACTCTGAATGTAAAAATTACAAATTACAGTTGTAAGTTTTTAGGGTAAAAATTTTACATTTTTACCGAAAAAACTTACAACTGTATTCTCTCATTTTTACCTTAAAAACTAACAACTCTAATATCTCATTTTTACCCTAAAAACATACAACTCTTATATCTCATTTTTACCCTAAAAACTTACAACTCCCAACGTTCCAGTACTAAGAAATCGGGCTCTTGTTGCTATTTTCATATTTATAAAATTTTCTAATTTAATTTGGCAGGAAAATATCAACGTATTTTTTATATTTTTATTTTGAATTTATTCTGGAATTCCACAAATTTTCAAGAAATTTTTTTAATACAAAAGCTTGAAATGATATTAAATTCAAATATATATATATATATATATATATATATATATATATATATATATATATATATATATATATATATATATATATATATATATATATATATATATATATATATATATATATCGAGAGAGATGCAAAAATAAAAATAAAATTTTGTCAAAAACTTGTTTTTTTTTTTTAAAAGGTTTTTTTTTGCTTTTTTTTTTTTTTTTAACAAATATTTTTTTTGCGGTATTTTACATTTTTTCATTATTATTCAGAATTTTCTTCATCTTTTAAATATACATTTGCATGAACTTAATTTTTTATGTTATCATACGCTTTCTTCAAACAAAAATATCTAGAAAAAACGATATATATATATATATATATATATATATATATATATATATATATATATATATATATATATATATATATATATATATATATATATATATATATATATATATATATATATATATATATATATATATATATATATATATTTAATTTCAAAATTCTTCCTTAAATGTATATAAAAAAAGGAGACATACTATATATACATCTAATATTGTGTATTTCCTTTTTTAAATTTAAGGAAAATTTTTTAGAAATTTTTAAAAATAATTATTCGTTTTCTTCATTAAAGTAATTGTCAAATTGTAATGTATCTATGGAGCTTTCATAAAAACAGGGACGGCATCATTCCCAGAAACAAAAAAAATGTATCATGGACACCAAAAAAACAGGTCATTCCCATCAACACCAAAATGCTAGTTTTATTCATTTTTACATTTTTAAGGTCTACTTCAAGTATCAATTTTTTTTCACTAAAGAATACCCCAGCTATAGTATAATGAATAGCTGGCTGGGTATGGAGTCCAATACCGGTGGGTAGTGCAGCCGCTTAATTAAGCGAGTCCTTCTTTTATTTTATGTATATTTATTTATGGTAAATGTCTGACTCAGGTGAGTCACTTTTTGTTTCTAATTATTTCTACTCTATCAAACCTATAAAAATAAATGAATTAAATAATGCATTATTGAGTTATAAAGTCCTCTTTTGCACGGATATTACACCAAAAATCTTAAATTTTCACTATAAAAATTACACATTATTGCGCATGGAGGCCGCCATTTTGAATTTTGATAGAATGGTATTTCAATAAATGAATGAAAGATATATCTGTATGAAATTGTTATTTCACATATATCAAAGTGTAGTGAAAAAGTAAACTCTCCGTCACACATGAGATTTGGGGGTCAAATGCCCTCCTTCTACATATATGCAAATGTAATTCTCGAATTTTATAAACAAATCGGTATATATCAATGTACTGAAAAATGGACATGTAGGCCAATCGTTATTCAAAATGGAGTAATCCTAATCCATGTATGGCCAATTCGAATGTTTGTTTATGGTGTACGTATTGTAAAAAAGTAGTCCCAATGCCTTAATTAGTTTATATATATATATATATATATATATATATATATATATATATATATATATATATATATATATATATATATATATATATATACTTATTATTATTACTATTTTAAGGAAAACTAACTCAATTCGCTATCCACAATATATCAAATTGTCTTTTAAAAGCACTTTTAATAAAACAATAAAAAGCAAAAATTAAAAAGGAATTAACAAAGAATATATATATATATATTATATATATATATATATATATATATATATATATATATATATATATATATATATATATATATATATATATATATATATATATATATATCAGAGGTGGGGATAAGCGCAAATGAGAGCGCAAAAGCGCAATTTGCGCTTTTGCGTTTTCGCTAAATTTCAAAAATGTGCGCTTTTGCATTTTGCACTCAACTTTTTTAAGGACGCAAAAGCGCAAATTTGCGCTATATCTAAATAATTTGCGCTTTTGCGCTAGTTTTTTGAAAATAGCGCTTACCAATTTGCGCTTTGTCATTTTTCGTAAAAAACAATTTTGGGCTTATATTTCAGTTTCTTTCTTATTTAATCATCCAAATTTTATTACTATTATGAGGTACAAGGTAATTAAAAGTTAAGGTAAAGGTATAGAATGTTTCTGAGTTTCGATATTTTGAAAATATCGATATTCGAAAATATCGATATATCGAAACATCGATATGCCTTTTCAAATATTATTCTAATTATTTTTATAATTATTATTATTTAGTTTTCTAGCGTACCTAGTTCGACTTATCATAACCTGAACTACCGAAGTTGCCGTAAAATACAGGCCTAACCTATACAAGAACGTTGCAATGAGATACCGATTAAAATCGAAATTTCAAAATATCGATATAAAAATATCGAAACTCAGAAACATTCTATACCTAAGCCAAAGTTAAAACCTAAACTTGGGATGCCGATATATAAAAAAATATCGATATGTCGATAATTGATATTTTAAAAAATTTCAAATTGCCCTCGATACTATCGGTTTAAAAAATATCTTTTATATATATACATATATATATATATATATATATATATATATATATATATATATATATATATATATATATATATATATATATATATATATATATATATATATATATATATTATTTTTTTATAAAGTAAACACTAATCATGGCCCTGAATTAGCAGTGGAGGTGATTTTACAGAGGGAATAAAACTTCGAATAAAGTAGGAAAATCTTCGTATATAAACTTAAACATTTCTAATTTCAGATTAAATTAAAATTTAATTAAAGATTTAACATTAACATCAAAACTAGTATTGTCCTGTTATATATAGGATACTTTCATTACTTTTTATAAGTATCTAATTTGAAAAGTAAATTACGCAATAAGTATATTTTATGAAAATTCTTTTTCCCCTATAATAAGCCTATGGACCTCTACTTCTTCTCTTATATGATCTGACCTCCTTCTACCCTCCTCCTGAGTCAGACAAAATGTCCCCATCATGCAATTTGGACGCGCCTGAAAAGTACACACATTTTGCTTAAATTTTATTTTATAAAAAAAGAAAACTGCTGAAAATATTTAGAATTAAAAAAAAAAAAAAATTCGTTGATTCGATATTAAGGATAAAATATCAATATATCGACTGAAAAATATCATCAATATATTTTCGATACTATTGAAAAAAATATAAATGTCGATTTTTATCCATCAGCAATTTTTCATTGAGCATAAGGTCAATAAAAATCAATATGAAATAACGTAATATTGAAAAAAATGTATATCTCCAAATTAATAAGGAAACTACTAAATTATAAAATTTTATCTTCAGGTTGTCTGCATTACAACATATAACGGTGCAAATTTCTGTGCAGCCTTTCGGGTGGATGTTCATGCAGAAACGGGTGACAAAGAAGAAGAAGAGCAGGTACCGATTCCAGGGATAGTGATTACTCCTGAAGAGATGGAGCAAATTGGTGACCCAGAGGTTCTGCTGACAAATCCTTTTCAGCTAGAAAATCTGCTTGAAGAACATGATGCCCTTAGTCTATTTAAACATCACCATTGCATTTCACTGACATTAAACACCTTGGCTACTAGGGATGTTTCGAAAGTTCCTCGCTGGTCCTCTGGTGCCAAGGATCCATTTAATACGACACTTGCCAACGCACTGGCATTGTGGAATGGCCAAAATAGAAAAATTACGACTGCTGCGAGAATCAAGAAGGAGTTGGGAACAAAGGTTAAAACACCAAGTATTACTAGCTGGAACTCCCTATACGATTCTATGAAAGACCTGCTTAAGAACCTTGATGGTAGCATGACACAAATCAACAACATTTGAATGGGACAAAACACTTGTCCTCCAGTATTTAATAAAACTGATAAAGAGGCAATAGCTGAGTACATCGAAATAATGACACCTACTGCTGTTAGACTGGATATGTTGCAGGATGAGAAAAATGAGTACGCGTGAGTTCAAATAAAATATAAAAATAATTCATCTTCACATATTTGCGCTTTTCTTTTCTTTTTTTTTTTTACGCTCCTAAATTTTCGCTTTAAATTTTTTTTTGATTTGCGGACATGTGCGCTTTTGCATTTGCGGACAAAATTTTTGAAAAAAATGTGCGCTTTTGCGATTGCGCACTAAGTTTTTCCAATTTGCGCTTTTGCGTTTGCTCTCTAAAGTTTAAAATTTACGCGCCCACCTCTGATATATATATCCCTCCAGTGGGCAAAGGCCCGAGGCCTACTAAATTCCACCGGAGTTGTGAAAAATCCTATCTCGACGAATGAGGCCAACATGTTCAGATATATATATATATATATATATTTTTTTTTTTTTTTTTTTAAAGAACGCCACCGCTCACGGGCAGAGCCCTTTTCAAGGAGGGGGCACACACATAGAGACAAAACACATGCTAACGCACAGCCCTCAGGTGGGCGCAGACGGAAGCCTTGAAGAGTGGAAGGTTAAATACAGAAGGAAAAATAGATGAAGGTAGAGAGTTCCACAGAATAGAGGTGGCTGGAAAGAAAGAGGTACCACAACGGGCTAGTCTGGGATTTCCCACTTCCACACAAAATTGGTGCGAAAGCAGGGCACCCCTTGTGCAACGAGGACGACGCAATGGAGGAGGAATGCGAGAGGCCAATTCTCTCGAGCACCTGCCATTGTAGTACCTGTAGAAAAGAGATAGCGCGCCAACGTCACGTCGCAGAGACAGAGGGTCAAGAGAGTTTGAAAGTAGGGGACAGTTAATTAATCTTTTAGCTTTTGACTCAACCCTATCCAGAAGAGAGGAGGAGCCGGAGCCCCCCCAAATGTGAGAACAGTACTCCATACAAGGACGAATAAGACCCCAATATATTTGGAGTAACTGTTCAGAAGAGAAAAATTCTCGCAATCTGAACAGAACTCCCAG
>SEYY01013507.1:5000-46702 GCA_009176605.1 Armadillidium nasatum
TATAGCTTTCGTAAGAAACTCTCTACTGGTGATCTTCTTTCCCTTCTCTCTGACTCTTTGTTGCGCTGGACATATCGAAAGCCTTCGATAGAGTCTGGCACAAAGCTTTGATTTTTAAACTTTCCTCTTTTGGAAATCTATCCTTCTGTCTGTGGTCTTCTCTCTGATTTTCTTTCTGGTCAATCTATAGCTGCTATTGTAGTCGAACAACGTTCATCCTTTAAATCTATTAATAGTGGTGTTCCTCAGTATTCTGTCCTGTCCCCAACACTTTTTCCACTCTTCATTAATGATTTTCTCTCTATTACTTCATTACATATCTACTCCAATGCTGATGACTCCACCCTTCATTACTCCTTTCAGTTTGAAAGTTGCCCTTCCATCTAGAATGGTGGCCCTGGAGCAACTGACCTCTGATCTTTCTCTCATTTCATATTGAGGGAGAGAATTCATAGTTGTTTTCAATGCCTCAAAAGCTCAGTTCTTCCATATCTCTACTCGACAAAATCTTACACACAACTATAACATCTTAGAAAACACTCAACTCAAGCTTTCATCTCTTTTTAATATTCTCGGTGTTTCTTTCTCTCGTAATTTTTCTTAGAAGGATCACATTACTTCTCTTTCTAAACATGCTTCTAAGGGGTTGGGTGTTCTGTTGCTCCTTCGTGATTTTTTTTGCGCCAATCCAGTTCATTTCTCTTTATAATGTTGTTCTTCCATGTATGGAGTGCGCCTCAGACATTTGGGGTAGTTCCACTCATGCAGCTCTCATTGACAAGGTGAAGTCTATGGCTTTTCGTCTTAACAATTCTACCGCTCTCACTAATTATCTTTAATCTCTTTCTGCCGTCGAACTGTTGCGTCACTCACTCTATACTATCGCTGAACTCTCCCGTTGCAGTTTATCCTCCATTGAGAAGTGCTCGTACAACACATTGTCCAACTGTCTGACCCCAGACTTGACCGCTATGACCTAATCTTATAGGTACTCTACTTGTAAAGTATGGAACACTCCCTTTATCTGTTTTCCCAACTTCTTTTTGCTTGCAGACTTTCAAGCGCCGTGTATTGGGGCATGTCAGATTTTAACGATAAGTTCCGGTATTGCCCCAACTCTGGTGGAAATTAGTAGGCCTCTGGTCTTTACCCACCAGAGGAGACATTATATATATATATATATATATATATATATATATATATATATATATATATATATATATATATATATATATATATATATATATATATATATATATATATATATATATATATAGCCAAGATAGGGAGAAGTTAAGGTGGTAAGAAGTTTTGCTGAAAAGTTTAAAGAAGCGGGATTGAGCGTGAATGTTGAAAAGACAGAACTGTTAATAGTTAGCAGGGAGGAGGAGGGAGACGAGCTTGTGCTGAAGGTAGATGGCGACGAGGTGAGGGTACCAAGGTGGAGGAGAAATGTGAGTTTTTTTGGGGGGGAGGAATGAGGAAATAGGCTAGAAATCACCAACAGGATTGAGAAATACGAAAGAGTGGTGAGGGCGATGTACCCAATCTTGTCCGACAGAAGAATGGTAAAGAAAGTAATTTTTGAAAGTACTCTGAACTTAATTTCGTTATATGGGGTGGAGACTTGGAGTACGACAACAAGAGAAGAAAGCAGAATTCAAGCAGAAGATGAGGGTGCTGCGGTTGATGGTGGGAAGGACTAGGAGGGAGAGGATCAGAAGAGAAAGAATTAGAGAAAGCATAGGGGTTGAACCAATTAATCAAAAGGTAGATGCAGCAAGAGACAGATGGTTGGAACGCGTGTGGAGGATACCGGAGGGGCTAGAGGGTGGGAGGTAAGAGTTGACGCCAAAAGGAAGAAGACCGAGAGGGAGACCCAGGAAGAGATGGATAGAGTCAGTTGGGGATTCACTGAAGTGACATCAGCGGCCTACGGTGGAACAGTTGGTGGAAGATGGAATTATTTACGACAGATCTAGATGGAGACGAGTGTTGGCCCCACTGATAGACCCATAGAGCCTTACTGAGATCGGATATATATATATATATATATATATATATATATATATATATATATATATATATATATATATATATATATATATATATATATATATATATATATATATATATATATATATATATATATATATATATATTTCTTCAAATTTCAGAATTGCATCGGTATCGGTATATTTTTAGGTATCGATATCGGTCAAGCTGAGTCTTGGTATCGGTATCGGTAAAAATTTTGGTATCGCTCCATCCCTAATATATATATATATATATATATATATATATATATATATATATATATATATATATATATATATATATATATATATATATATATATATATATATATATATATATATATATATATATATATATATATATATATATTAAGGGATGGAGTGAAGTATCGGTATATTTTCCGATACTGTATCGGTATCGGTATCGGCAAAATTTTTGGATAAGAGTAAAGCATCGGTATCGGTATCGGTAGTAGTATCGGCAAGTATCGGCATATTTTTAGGTATCGGTATCGGTAAAAATTTTGGTATCGCTCCATCCCTAATATATATATATATATATATATATATATATATATATATATATATATATATATATATATATATATATATATATATATATATATATATATATATATATATATATATATATATATGGGATGTAAAGTCCAGTCAGTATCAACGTTTAAGTTGTAAACCCTGGGTTCGGCTAACAGAGCTCTGGCTAGGGCAGAATAGGCCTAGCAAGCCATTGCAAGAAATGAAATTGCTTCTAATACTTTAGGACCGGCCTCGGAAGTTGATAGATTTACAAGGAAAAGACCTCAGAAACGATTTTGAACTAGAAATTGGAATAGCAGTTGTTTTGGAGTTATATGCTCAACATTGAACATTGCAACGTATAGCGGCAAAGATAAAGAGATTCTGGAGATGATGGAGGAGAGAAGAATTGACGAGATGGGACTAGCGGAGATGCGTATGAGAGGAGGGGAGAGGGGAAGAGATTTGGGAGGATGATATGTGTTGATGTGTAAAGGGGTGGAGGAAGGTTTTAGGAAACGGAGTGGGATTTATAATAGAACCAAGGATGGCACCATACCTACAAAGTAAGGAAGCCATACATGAGAAACTGGTAAGGCGCACATTTAAAATCAAAGGAGGAAGGAACTATTCTACCAAGTGTACGCACCACAGCAAGTACATTCAGAGGAGGAAAAAGAGACAATTCATAGAAATGTTGGAGGGAGGGTGGAAGGTGGTAGAAGATAGGAGGAAACTGTGTTGTTGATGGGAGATTTCAACGCAAGGGTGAGAAGGAGCAGAAATGAAGTGGGGGAAAATGTTGGAACCATACGGTGAGGAGGTGAGAAATACGGAGGGAGAAATGCTGATGGATTTCTGCTTGAAAAACGGAATGAAGATAATGAATGGCTTCTTTCAACAGAGACAGGTGGAATAGCAACACAGACGAATTTGATCAAAGATCCATTATCGACTATAAAATATCAAGATAGAGAGATGGTAAAGAATGTGAAGGTCATTCCAGGAATCTCAATGGATTCGGACCATAGATTAGTGGTGTCAGATCTACGAATAAGGATAAAGATACAGAATAAAGAAAAGTGTTTTTAAAGGAGAATTACTGAAAGAGAGTGGAAAGAAAACAAAATATTATTGAAAAGATAAGGGAAAAATTTGAACAACAGGAGGTAGTGGGAGAGATAAGGGAGATTCAAGAAACAGTGAGAGGAGTAACAGGAGATACTACGTAAGAGATGGATGGGAGGAACGAGGAAAAGGCATACGAAGTGGTGATGGGAGGAGATGAAGGAAGAAATATTGAGGATAACGGTTATGATGGGAAGGTGGCTGAAAAACAGAACAGCACAGATAGCGGGATTTGTATGTAGAAGCTAGGAATGAAGCAGAGAGGGTGAAAAGAAGAGCAAAGGAGGAAGCAACTGGGAGAGAGGCTGAAGAGATGATGGAGGATTTGGAAACAGGAAAAAAAAGTATCTTTAGATTGGCAAAAACATATAGAGAGTCAAAGAGGAAAAGGAGGTAATATAAAGGATAAGCAGGGTGAAGTTTCGGCGAGACCAATGGATATAAACAGAAGATAGAGGGAGAGGAAGACGAGGAGAAAGAGAAGATCATCAGATAGGAGTTGGAAATGTCCTTGGGAGCAATGAAGAACGGTAAGGCACCAGGAGAGGATGAAATACCTATAGAACTCATAAAAGAGGAGAGAAAGTGAAAGAATGAAGAACGGTAAGGCACCAGGAGAGGATGAAATACCTACAGAACTCATAAAAGAGGAGGAGGGAAAGTAAGAGAAGTAATCTTGAATATGCTTAATAATTGTTGGAACGAGAGTGAAGTGCCGGAGGGCTGGGGAAAGGAAATTGTGGTTTCGATTTATAAAGGAATAGGAGATACTAGAGTCTGTAACAATTATGAAGGGATTACATTATTGGACCACTTAGCAAAAACATACAAGAGAATACTGGAGAGAAGGCTGAGTATGGTTGTGGAGCCCAAATTGGGGGAACAACAATATAGAAACAGGAAGAACAGAAGCACGACGGATCTCTTGTTCGTTCTGGGAACTACGTTGAAAAGGTGTGAGAATTTAACAAATGAGTACACATGTTTGCGTGTGCGTTTTTTTTTTTTTTTTTTAATGTCTAATTTGAGTGTTTGTGGAGTTGGGCGTAGACGGGGGCTTTCTATTACCTTTGCTAACGTTCGTGGCCTTCGATCTAATCTCGCGTCTGTAGAACACCACCTCACTACCTCTAGTTCTAACCTTTTGCTTTTGTCTGAGACCCAGCTGGACAGGGATTTCTCTAGCAATCAATGTCTCTAACTACAACTTTTTTCATCAATTTCCGTCTAAATGGTGGAGTCTGTGCCTATATTAACATTAACACTCCTGTGTCACGTCTCGTAAATCTAGAATCTCTTAATTTCGATGTTTTATGGCTAAAAATCTGTCTTCCTATTACTACAATTATCTTGTGTTTCTGCTACTGCTTCCCTAATGGAACAGAGATTTTCCAGTTCTTTTTCAATATTTTACTACTTCTCACGAGACTGTCACTTCTTCTCATCCAAATGCTGAAGTCCTCTATTTAGGGGATTTCAACGTACACAACAAGGAATGGTTGGGCTCCTCTCATACTGATTCAGGTGGGAGGGAGGCAAAATCATTCAGCATTCTCAACGATCTAGAGCAGTTGATTAAGGAACCCACACACATTCCAGATCGTCCTAACTAATTCTTGAATACACTTGATTTATGCTTCACCAATACTCCTTCAAGTTATAAATACACCATTTTCCCTACGATTGGTAACTCTGACCATAATCTTATAGCTCTTAGTTATAATGCTTTCTCTTCAACAGCTAGACCATGCCCTAAACGTACTTTCTGGCACTTTAATCGGGCTAATTGGGGGGCAATGCGCCGCTTCTTTGCTAACTATCATTGGAGTGAATCTTGTTTTGTCTCGGAAAACGCTTCCGTCTCTGCTGAAAAGGTAGGGGCCGTAATCCTTGATGGGAGGGGCAGATCCATTCCATCTTCAACTAAATCTTTTTCTCCTCAAAATCCTTGGTTCGATGGCAACTGTTCTCTTGTCCTTCGGGAGAGAGACAATGCTTATCGTGAATGAAAAACTCTCCTTCTCCTATCACTCTTGCTAATTTTCATTCAGCTCGGGATCGTTGCAGGGATGTTCTTCGACGGACTAAGCGTACTTTCATAAAAAGGAAGTGCGCTGACCTCCATGGCTCTCCTACTGATAAAAATTTCTGGCCTCTTGTCAAAAATATCTCTAATAACTTCTGTAAATCTGCCTTTCCTCCTCTTATTCGTTCTGGTGGTTCTGTAGCTAATACTCCCTGTGAAAAGACTAATCTCTTCGGCCTCCATTTTTCATCTAATTCCACCCTGCTCGATTCTGGCATCCCTCCTCCTACTCCTTCTCCTCTCAGATGTCCCATGTCTTTACCTGTAATTACTCATGATCGGGTGCATGGGATCCTGAAATCTATGGACGTCAGGAAGGCCAGTGGCCCGGATGGCATTCCCCCTCGTGTTCTGAGGGCGTGTGCTTCCGAGTTGGTCCCTGTCCTCGTTCAGCTCTACTCTCTATGCCTTAATACTAATACTTTCCCTCGATGCTGGAAGCATGCATTTGTTCAGCCGATCCCGAAAAAAGGTGGTTGCTCTGATCCTTCTAACTATCGACCTATAGCTCTCACTTGTGTTCTGTCTAAAATTTTTGAAACTCTCCTCAACTCTCATTTCCTGAATCATTTGGAGTCTCATTCTCTTCTATCAGATCACCAGTATGGCTTTCGACGCTCGAGGTCAACTGGTGACATAATTTCCTATCTTGCTGATCTATGGTTTCTGCCCTTAGGGACTTCGGGGAGTCTTGTGTGGTGGCGCTTGACATATCCAAGGCTTTTGACCCGGGTATGGCATGCGTCGCTGCTCTCCAAGCTCCCTTCCTTAGGGTTTACTCCTTCCTTTCGCTTACTCTTGTCTAGTTTTCTCTCAGATCGTTCCATTTCGGCACTTCCTCCTTTTCTGTCAACTGTGGTATTCCTCAGGGTTCAGTTTTATCTCCAATTTTTTCTTACTTTTCATTAACGATCTTCTCAACTGCACTTCTAACTTTGTTCACTCTTATGCTGATAACTCAACTCTGCATTCTTCTACTCATTTCAAATATGCTCCCTCATTTGCTTCTAAAGTTGCTTCTCGTCTTCAACTTTCCGATTCTATTTTTGCCGATTTGGATGGGATTTGGAGGTGGGGTCACAGCAACCTTGTGAAATTCAACTCTTAAAAAACTCAACTTCTTCACATCTCCCTCTCAAAAACACCTCCTAACTTTCCTATCCTCTTCGATGGCTCTCCCGTCTCATCTGTAATTAACATTAACATTCTTGGTCTACATATAAACAACAAACTGTCTTGGAAACCACATATCACAATGGTTGCTAAAGCGGCCTCTAAGATGCTGGGAGTTCAGATTGCGCGAAATTTTTTTCTTCTGAGCAGTTGCTCCATATATATAAGGGTCTTATTCGCGCTTGTATGGAGTACTGTTCTTACATTTGGGGGGGCTCTGGCTCCTCCTCTCTTCTGGATAGGGTTGAGTCTAAAGCTAAAAGATTAATAAACTGTCCCCTATTTTCAAACTCTATTGGCCCTCTATCTCTGCGACGTGACGTTGGCGCGCTATCTCTTTTCTATAGGTACTACAATGGCAGATGCTCGAGGGAATTGGCCTCTTGCATTCCTCCAACGTTGAGTCGTCCTCTTTGCACAAGGGGTGCTCATCTTTCGCACCAATTTTGTGTGGACGTAGGGAACCCCAGGCTAGCCCGTTGTGGTGCCTCCTTCTTTCCAGCCACCTCTATTCTGTGGAACTCTCTACCATCATCTATTTTTCTTCCTGTATTTAATCTTCCACTCTTCAAGGCTTCCGTCTGCGCCCACCTGAGGGTGTGTGTGTGTGTGTGTGCGTGTGCGTGTGCGTGTGCGTGTGTGCGTGTGCGTGTGCGTGTGTGTGTGTGTGTGTGCGTGCGTGCGTGCGTGCGTGCGTGCGTGCGTGCGTGCGTGCGTGCGTGCGTGCGTGTGTGTGTGTGTGGTTAAACTAGTTTTCTCCCTATGTGTGTGTGTGTGTATGTGTGAGTTTCCTTCCCCCTTGTGTGTGCCCCTTCCTTGAAAAGGGCTCTGCCCATGAGTGGTGGCGTTCTGTAATTTAAAAAAAAAGCATTTATATAGATTTGAGAAAAGCCTTCGACTTGGTGCCAAGGAAGAGACTGTGGAGGGTGCTGGAGAGGGAGTATGCAGTGAGAAACTAAGAAGGGAGGTAGAAAGTTTGCAAAAGAATAGAAAGAGCAATGTAAGAACAGAATATGAAAATAAGTAATGGTTTGAGGTAAAAACTGGTGTGAAACAAGGACGAGTGATATAACCAATTCTGTTTATGGCATATTTGAATGTGCTGTGATAAGTAAGGTGAAGGAAGATATACAAGACATAAACGGTGACATCTTAGCATATGCAGACGATTTAGCAAGTTTGAGTGAGGAGGGAGATAAGCTTAGAGAGGCGATGACAAGTTTTGCGAATAGGCTCAGAGAAGCAAGTCTAAAGTATTAATACAGAAAAGACGGAGAGGTGTTGAGAGTAATAATAGATGATATTGAGATAAAGAAAGTGGAGAGATGTAAGTATTTTGGGGGTATATTCGGAAGAAATTGAGAGAATAGACAAGAAATCACAAATAGGACAGTTCAATACGGAGGAGCTGTGAGAGCAGCGTATGCCATACTGAAAGATAAACAAATGAGAGTGGTGGTGAAAAGAGTGATTTTTGAAAGTGTGTTAATGCCAATCCTATTTTATGGAGCGGGGACATGGAGTATGACAGGAAGAGAAAAGAGTAGAATACAGTCTGCGAAGATATATGTATTAAGAACGATAATAGGAAAGACAAGGGGAAACAAATTGAGAAACGAAAGAATGAGAGGTCGGTCGGTGTGAAGGTTATGCTGAATAAAATGGATGAGGCCAGAATGGTGGGAGCACTTGAATAGGATGCAGTTGGTGAGCGTAGCCAAGAGGTGGGAGGGGTGGCCAAGAGGAAAGATCTAGGAAAAGATGGAAGGACTCAGTAGAAGAATCTTTGAAGACAGGAGGGAATGGAGAAGAATGCTGGCCCCGCTGAGAGAGTCTTGGACCCTTCTTGGGTGGGAGCGGTTGTAATAATAATAATTGTAATATATAAATAAAATAATATATATATATATATATATATATATATATATATATATATATATATATATATATATATATATATATATATATATATATATATATATATATATATATATATATATATATATATATATGGGGAGGACGTAGCGCCGTCCGAAGCGATGCAAGTACCCCCCATTGGGCATAACCCACGGAGTGATAGAATGGGCAAGACCATTCCGTTTCACTCCGTTGCCCTTTGGTTCGTTCCTTTTCGCGTTTCACCTTCTCTGGGGGTCTCTAGCGTACCTCCGCCCCACTCTGGAGTGTCTATGCTTCAACTACCTCTCCACCCCTATTCTTCACACGTTCCCACATTTTACAAGCGCTTACTATTACATTACCTTTATAAAAGAAATCACAATGGCGAAACCTACAACTGCCTCGGAGATGCTGCGAGGGGCGGCATCCAAAGAATGCCCCTCATCCACCCCTCACCCCATCATCACTTGGGAGTTGGCGGCCTCCGATGATGGGGATGGTGCCGCTATGACCCGGCGTCCGGCATGCCCCGGTGCAAGGTCTTCCTTTTTCATTAATTTCTGCAACATTCGCGGTCTTTTTACTAATTTCCCCTTTGTCGAACACCATCTATCTTCTTCTAAACCTCATATCTTGTTTCTAACCGAAACTCAGTTGCTTGAGTGTGCTGACAGAAAACCTTATTCTGTTACCTACTTCTGTCTCTATCCTCAATTTTCAGCCAAATGCGGTTGTTACGCATATGTGCGCAATGATGTTATTTGCTCTCGTGTCTCTAATTTGAAGTCTCCTGAATTTTCTACCTTATGGCTAAAGCTCTCTTGCAATTCTACTACTAAATTTATTTGTTCTGTTTATTTATCTCCTAACTCTACTGACTATCCAAAATTCTTCGACTATTTAAACTCCAAAATAGAGCACATTCTGACCTCTTCTCCTTTCCCCGAAATCATCGTTTTAGGTGATTTCAATGTTCACCACCGCCAATGGCTTTCATCTAGTTCTCATGATCCAGCCGGTGAACTCGCCTTCAACTTTTCTATCCAGAACAACCTTGAGCACTTGGTGCAACTCCCTACCCGTATCCCTGACCGTCTTGGTGATGAACCCAACATACTTGATCTTTTCCTTACTTCTTATCCTTCTCCTTATACTGTTAAACTCTTTCCTCCTCTGGGTTCATCCGATCACCTTCTTATCTCCGTATCTTGTCCTGTCTCTTCAAGTCTTCCGCAAGAACGGCCCCCGCCTTCGGCGAGGAGACGTTTGTGGCACTTCGGTGCTGCTAACTGGTCTGACTTGCGGTTGTACTTCTCTGATTTCCCATGGAATGATTATTACTTTCGTGGGAGGGGTCTCTCGGAGTGTGCTGAGCGTATAACCGAGGTGATTCTCTCTGGCATGGAGGCGTACATTCCATATTCTTTCCCTTCTACTAAACCTAACAAACCTTGGTTTAACTCTACTTGTTCTCGCGCAATCCGCCGTAGGGATGCTGCCTTCAGAGATTACTGTCGTCTTCATACTCCTGAAACTCATTCAATTTATATTTCATCCCGGAATCGTGCAAAATCTATTCTTCGAGATACCAAAAACTCTTTTCTCCGCAGCAAATGCAATAATCTTTCTGGCTCTTCTTCCTCTCGACCTTTCTGGCATTTTGCAAAAAATGTCAACTCTAACTTTGCTTCTTCCTCTTTCCCTCCTCTAGTCTCTTCTGATGGGACAACTGCCATTTTACCTTCTACTAAAGCTGAACTCTTCGCTCAAACTTTTGCTTCTAACTCTACCTTAGACAATTCCGGAGCTATTCCTCCTCCTTCAACCCCCTCCAACTCATTTATGCCTAATATTGTAATTTCTTCTAAAGATGTCATTTCTGCTCTCTCTGAGCTTAACACTAAGAAGGCGTATGGTCCTGATGGTATTCCTCCTGCGGTTCTCAAAACTTGTGCTTCCGAGCTTGCACCCTGCCTTGGTAATCTATTTGGTCTTTGCCTTTCTACTTTGACCGACCTTCCCTTCTTGCTGGAAACGTGGGCTCATTCAACCTGTGCCGAAGAAGGGGTCCCTTCTCAGCCCTCTAACAATCGTCCTATTTCTTTAACCTCCGTTCTTTCTAAAGTTTTCGAATCTATCCTTAACAGGAAGATTTGGAAACATCTCAATTCTTCCAATCTTATCTCTGATCGCCAGTATGGCTTTCGTAAAGAACGTTCTACTGGTGATCTTCTTTCCCTACTTTCTGACTCTTGGTTATTCTGAAAGAATTTTTCCAATCTCGATAACTGTCGTCTCTATCCCGAACGGCAAGACGTCACTGAACACAACAGATCTTGAGGAGAAAAGATTTAATTGTAGATGGAATAAACCTTCTAATGTCACTGGCAAATACGTCCCCATTTTTACAGCAGACAACGAGGCGTCCTCCGAATCAAGAAGAGACGCAATATCCACAATTATCCAGATTAAAACACCAGAAAGTACGTTTAGGACGTGGTGGAGCTGCTGGAGAAGCTATAAGATTGCGGTCAAAGTCACAGATAGAGAGGAAATTGTTTATTTATAGCGAGAAGTATTAGTGGTGAAGCATAAGTCAAGTGAGTTCAAAACTGGTTAAGGCGATCTAGAATGCGTAGGTTCCCTAATCAGCTGTTCCAGATCGTTTAGAATACTGAATGATCTGGCCTCATCACCTGTATCAGTATGAAATCTATGAAACCATGAGAGGAGGCTAACCACTCAGAATGATGTACACTGAAACTCCCTAAAAACGGGACCTCAGCATTTGGATGAAAAGTGTCGTAAAAAGCAGTAATATATTCAAAAATAACTTGAAAAAATGTTCTATTAGGGAAACAGTAGAAGAATCACAAGGAAATAGTAGTTTAAACTATAGAACACAATTACGAGATTCAATGTATACGACGAGACGTGTTGCAAAAGTGTTATTATTTATATAGGCACAGACTTCACTAATTAAGTGAAAATTGTGAAGTACGTTGTAGTTAAGAGAAAGTTAGAAAGGTGAAAGCCCACAGATTCGAGATTAACACAAACACCACTAAAGTTAGCGACATCAATACAAAGTCCCAGTCTACGGCCACCACCATGTGCACGCATTCTAGTCATTAGCACGCACAGACACGCGCACAAACACACACGTCGACGATTTCGATCGCCTCCAATTATTATTGCTGATGCAATACACAGACCGAATAACTTCCTCCTTTATTTCATGGGCGAGAAGGGTTGTAGCAGTTTACTTATATAAAGTCCCCTTTTTCTAACAAGCTTCACTGGTGATTTCTTCACTGAAGAATTTTTTATGTTACTATAACTTGGAATCTTTGGTGAGACCAAATGTGGGTAAAGGGTAGTCGCATTCCGGAGCTCATTTTAAAAGGTCATAGCTTCTTGGTATGTTCCCTTTTTCATATTTTTATATAATATAGAGCAGAACTTCCCAATTACATTTTACTAATCAATTATTTTTATTTTTGTGTGATAAGTTTATCTGCATGTTTATTAATAACTATGCATTTGTATATTCGTAAGTATTGGAGTGGAAAACATTATATATGAGTACAACTTTTATATTTTGTTGGTTTACACACAAAATTAATTTGATATTAACAAGCACTGCTCCTATCTCTATACACTTGAGTAGAGAGGCCAAATAAAATTTCTCTAAATTTATTAGGCAATTGTAAAACATTGGAAACAGTTTTCCTTTGTTTCTCCTAAGCCTTCCAGTTTTCCTTCTATCTAAAAGGTATTCACATAGATCTATATATTTACATAGACTTTGTGATCATTCCTTTTGTTACTGACAGGAGGAGGCAGGTGTGGATTTAACATTACATAAAATATAATATACGGTAAATGATCCTTAAGTCGTCTTGTAAATATATCTATTACTTGTAAAGAGACATACTGTTTGGCGTTTTCACTCTCATTCCTTGCAAGACAGTTGCACTTGCAGTTAACAATGAACCTCACTCATATACACACCCACATTATTACAAATATAAAATAGTCTTCTTTTGAGATAATCATAAATATAAAATGGTGTCTTTTGAGATAATCATAAAACTGTGAACAGTGTATTACTAATATTATTATTTCAGAAATGTCAATTCTGCTATCATCAACTGGCAGTATCGTTTCAAAATCTCACCGCCATTTTAACAGTCTGACTCTCCCATATGAAGCTTTCAAAAATGGTATTTTAAAATCTTGTACATTATCAGCTGAGAGGTACGATCAAATAATATTTGACCACAACTCAATGGGTGATCTAAGACCACTGACATATAATAAAAGACTTCAAGAGCTAATGACTCCTTTTTAATGATCTTGAAATGACCAACTCTTCTTCTCTCATCTCCCTGCTTAACAAGAAACTCGACACTATCTTGGGGTTAGTGATAGCAGCAGAAATATAATCCCTTAATGATCAACTATTCGTCCAAAAATATTTCAATGGAAATAAAATAGATTAGCTAATAAACTAAATACGTAATTGAAAAACAAATTACCCAGTGTATAATTACCCTATATCACAAACTCGAACAGATCCTGGAGTTCTGCACTCAGCTCAAGCTTGACCGGCGTAAAGCAACAAAACGTGCCAAGACAAATTGTCGTAAATCACTCTTCCAACGACAACCAACTCAACTATGCTTAGAGGGATGATTTACTCTTGACATTCGTTATGCTTTCTAATTACTGGTACACTCTTTGGTTCGTTTCGTAGAAACCTATCTCACACCTTTCACTGCGACTCAAATTCACCACGAGACGAGCACTGCCTTCTTAAAATGCAAACTATCCCCTGCTTCTCCCGACATGATTCTCTCTCATGCCCAACGCAGATCACCAAAAAAAGAACTCTTTGAGACATGGAGTGTGTCAAGCGGACATCTACGCACCACCCACTGCTAAGCAAATCCGACCACCTACCGAATCCAATTCTCTGGGTTTGTTCTCAATCGCTGGCATTCAAGTGACTTTCTCTGCTCCTAATATACAACGCCCCTGCAGTAATCGATCGGCACAAATCTCTTTCGGGAAACAGTCAGATCTTGTCGCCGTCCTGACAATGCTTCCAAATAGGAGATTTACACTTTCTCCACCGACTTATTTCCTTCAATATCGGACTTCCGAATTTTGAAAAACTCCATATCTAAACCATCCCCTGATGCCCCCACAGCTTTCTCAAACTGAAATTTGAAGGGAATTTGCGGAAGAGATGAAATTTGCCAATCACTTCATCCTCAATTGCAAAAGTTCTGGTCTGAGAGTCACCAGAGAGGGGTCAGGAGATGGCAAAACAAAATATTATTTAACCTTGTTGAATAAAAGCATCCTACGTTCTAAAACACTATAATAAATAAATACACTAATAAAACTCATGATAAATAAAAAGAACATTTGACTGGAGGAACTGGAAAGTTAAATAATTTTTAAAAGGAAGGTTATCCCATTCTAAACAAGTTCTAAGCAAACGTCAATCACAACCTTCCAAACTACGGGCAATGGATGTGGTCTCAGATGATCTTCACTGAACCACAAGCCTTGTCCCCTTTTGTGCATCACAAAGAACTGATGCAACGCTCGAGATTTTTAACCTAAATGTGGAGCAGACTCCTCTGTGGTTGATTCAGGTCCCCTACAGTGGGCAGTCCAGTGAAAGGAGAAAAAGCGCAGGTTTTTAACTTGTATCCTTATTAACGAAGAAGTGTGAAATGGACCCATGACACATTCAGGAAGGTCTATAGGGCCTGCTGAAAGCAAATAAGGAGATTCACATTTGCAGGAGAAACCACGTACAAGTTGATTGGGGGTAAAAGAGGGAATTTATTACTGGCTAAATAAAATAGCTACAGAAGAGTGAGAAATCATAACGGAAAGAAACGATACTAAAGGATGCTAACACGTCTCTCCGCAGATATCCATATTTGGTACTTAAACCAACTCACTCAACAAGCATATATTTGCTCCTCTCCCCCTTGTTGCCGAGGAGAGGAGAGGAGTAAATATATTGTAAATTTATAATTCATTTTGAAATATTTCAAATAAGTTTTCCATTCTGAACGTACCTAATTTTAGATCGTAATTATGACAATATTCCCGTAAGTGATTAACTCTTCGTAAAGCATTTCGATAATTTTCTTGAACAGAAGCAAACTTTGGAAGAAGCGACTGAACTTGGCGAATTAGTCCCATATGTATTGATTCCACTTCCTTAACACCAGGCTCCAAGTTTCTGGAATATTAATAAAATTTAAGATTTGTTAAATCCGCATTTCTCTGCAAATTTGCAAATAAATGCAGATGAAATAAAAGAATATTACTAGCAATCGTTAATGTCAAAGGGAGTGTTTTAAAAAATAACATTTCTTATTCTTCTTTTGAACATCTGTAATCTGTAACTTCACAGAAAGAGGACATGAAATTTAATTACGTAAATTATTGTTATTTCTAATGAACGACCAATGGATATAACATCTAGCCAAAGGAGGTAAAAACAAGACATTACTCAAATAAAAAGTCAGCGTCTCACAGCATGGGATTTGAGAGTGCATAAGTCAAAGAAGGTTAGAAAAACTATCCATTAATATTTGAGAAATAAAATCCATAAAAATTAACAACAGAGGAAGAGGTGAGCTGTGTAATTTTAAATGTTATAGCTGTCTGGAAGATTACGACGAGTAAAATCTGCAAAAAGATAAAGGAACTGAGTTTTTCTGTCAATAATAAATAATAGCGTTTCCAAAACAATTAAAAACAAAATGAAAGAAGTCAGCTGCTATAATATATGCTTAGCAGCATATATTTGTGGTTGGGTAAACTGTTGTTCAAAATAAAACTCAAAATAAAGAATATCGCAAGGTAGAAACATCAGCATAAAAATAGAAATATAATAAAGAGGCCGAAAGAAGGTCATTTATGTACAGAAAAAGAGGTAGGGAATAGAACAGAGTTGTTTTGAGGAACATTTATCCTATTAACATATTTAAAGGTTGAAAAGTGGTCGTATATAGCAGCTACAGATATACAACCACCAGAAAAGAAATAAGATGAGAATGGGAAGCCTGAAAATCAAGACTTTTAACTGCAAAAGAACATAAGATTCACAAAATGAAAAAGGGGAGAGGGACAAGTTAGAAAAAAACAGGATGCGACCAGTTGAGGATTCTTTACAGAAGGAGGACAGGTGATTAAAGATAAGATCGGTTTAAGAATTTAGATGCTTCCAAATCTTCCTGTTAACAGTAGTTCTAAAATTTTGGAAAGTACAAAAATTAAAGCAAAGGACAATCGTCAGGTTATGGTCAGACAAACGTAACTCTCTGCATGATGTTTGCAGTAAATGTTGAGAGATATGGGTTAAAGTATTTGACTTGTTAATGGCCAAATATTAAGTTACATGAGTAACTGCAGCAAATTCACTTACTATGGTTACAACATAAAGGTCGTGTCAGAAATGAGTCTAGGTCCATTTTTAGGTATGACATTTACTGGAGCTAGATGGCTACTCGTTCAGTATTGTCTACACGGTGAAAAACGTCTCTGCTCAACATATTTTTTTCAATATAAATTCTAAATTATTTCTGCAGTTTGTAAATTATAATAACTTTTAAGCATACTGAAGTATATTTTCACAATAATAATAATGGTATTTATTGATAGTGAATGTGCAATTATGGAAGTTTAAAAACGTAATTTATCTCCATATGACACTAAATGTAATGATTAAAAACACTGGTAAAAAATTTTGAAAGCATGGGTGACCAAACTAGATCTGTTTTGAACTGTTATATAATATGATAACCATTTTAAACTTTTTTAGTAACTTAAGAAACATCAGACTCACATTCAATCAGATCTGATACTTTAGTAGATGACTGTACAGTATATACCGTGTTTCTGGACACAGTCCTTCTCTCTTGAAGTATTTTCTACTCCAATTTGTGCAGTAAATACCGCATTTGTCTAGCCAATCAGTTATAATATTTGACTGCAGTAAATTTTATAATAAATAAGCAGTAATTTATGTATGTCTGGTCATAACTTTAGAAAGTAGAGATAGGCCATTTTTCCTCGACAGAGACTGAATAGCCTCACCCTTTCAAAAGTGAAGAGGTAAAAGTTAACAGGCAGAAGTAAAGTACTTTACCATGGCAGGAAGTGAGGAAGGACAAACTTTGAGAATCAGAGGAAGAATACCATGAAAACAGTATGACTTCCTAATATTAAATTTAAAGAGTTTAGATAATAGATATATATCTTTCTAAAAAAAAAAAAAAAAACTACAAATGAATATTTTTTCTTAATGTTGCTGAATAATAGATAGTAGTTTAGGGTTTAATGCTTTATAGCAGTTTATAGCCTTGACGTTTTATAGAAATTTACGGCTTTACGTTTTATGTATGAAGTTTTATATTTCAGATGGTAAAACAAAAGAAAGTAAGTTATAGGCCATTTGAACCTATAGAGAGTGTTTCAATCAAGGACAGCTAAGTTGGCAAGTCTCATAAAAAGAAGATAATGACAGAGTTTCTGAAACAAAATATGATAAAGACACTAGAATAAAATGGTTACAAACAGGTTAAATGAGCACACGATTCATGCAATAAGGAAAAGTTGAAGTTGTAGTCAGAACATTATTATTATTATTATTATTGTCTTAGTTATCTATGGTAGGATGCAAGCCCGAAAACATAAGAGGAATATCGTTAGTATCGTGCACCTTCTTTCCATTAAGCAGAGAGAAAAATTATAATGTTTGTATTACATGAATTGGATGTACAATGATATTGCATAAAGTGAAATTAGCAGAGGTTTGAACTTCAGGTTAGGTTTAACAGCTTAGCTTTACCAGAATCTATGACAGATATTTTGTCATCAGAAGAAAAAGAAATGCCATATTTTGGAAAAGGCCAAAAACAGTTTGGAATTGGATATGTGTCAAATCTTGAAGGTAGTGTCTCTGTTATGAACAGTATGTAAACAGGTAAAGTTAACGAAATGTACGACTCTGTACTAGTGAGAATATCCTCAGTTATAAATTCAGGACACTCAAAGGGATCCTTCTAGTCCGTATAATAATCCATTCCCAAATTTAATAAATTAAATAAACTCAGTCCCGAAGCCGGAAGGAAAACATTTTCAAACACGAAATACTAGAATAATTCATTATTAATTAAACCTTGATACGGACTATTCATATTTTCTCATTCATTGTAGTTTTATTTATAAATAAATAAAAAAAAGAGAAAAACAGGAAAAATTAAAAACATCTAATTTCCAATAGCAACAAAACGACTACAACATAAACAAATAATAATAATAAACTAGTTTAAACAGTATTGGTAATAGTTGCAGAATGATATAAACAAATTTTGAAAAGGCATGCGGATGCTAGGTTTGACAATGTACAAATAAATATTATTATTATTTTTATTATTACCATCAAACTTTTTTTGTCAATAATTTTTCATTTTTTCATGGAAAAATTTATGAAATGATGCTGAAAAAATTCTATATGACAACATATATTTTATGTTCATTTGATAATAAAATAGTGGATACTGATCTCAAGCATATCTTAACGTCTTCCTACACATATATAAAGGTGGCACTCTTTTAATAACGCCTGCCCTTCTTTTTTTTTTTTTTTTAAATCAAAATTTTACAAATAAGAGCAACCATAGAATTTGCCAAGGGGGCTGACTCCACTCCTTATCCTATCATCACTGTTCTGGTGCAGGGTCATCTTTCTTCATCAATTTCTACTACATTCGTGGTATTTACTGTAGCTTTCACGTTCTTGAAAATCACTTTTCCTTCTCTAGACCACACCTCTTGTTCAAGACCACAACTAAGGTGCTTAACGATCCAACAGCAAACTCGACTCTTTTCCCTCTTATTGTCTCTACCTAAATTTTTAGCCAAAGGTAATAGGTTGGAAAGAAAATAATGCCGTTTATTTCAAAACGTTTTTCGAAAAAAAACATCTAACAAAATTTTAATCTTGGCAATAGTTTCCCTCATTTTCAATGACATATCTCTACCGTTCCACATGTTTTTTAACGCTTCTTTCAAAAAAATCTTTGGGCTTTGAAGAGAAATGCAGATCGAGGTAATTTTTTACTTGGTCATCATTTACATACATGTTGCAAAGACCTAAAAATATGGTAATCTGATGGAGCGATGAGTGAAGTATAACCTCCTCTAATGTCCCACCATAAACAGAACATGATCTTTCTTGGTTGTAGTCCTTGCTTTGGAACTGGCTGTGGATTTTGATTTCTACTCAACCACTGTCTTTTGCATTGAGTATTGTTATACAGAACCCATTTCTCGTCCCTAGTGACAATTCTTTCCAAAAATGGATCTCTACTGTTTCTTGAAAGCAAAGATGTGCAGACAGGCAATTTTTAGATGCGATGGGAGTAGGGACCAACCGGGGTTGGAATTTTGTCGGGGTCAGGGGCCGGGGCTCTGGGTGGGGGTTGCCTAAAATTTGTGAAGAAATCAAAAGCATTGAAATTTTAAGTTAAGAAAATTTGATTATAATTTTAACTGAAATGAATATAATAATAAGGAAGGAGTAGAATAGCAAACATTCACTTAATGAATTTTTTCAGAAAATTACAGATTTTGTATAATAAAAGTTTAAAAAACCTACAAAAAATTTTTAAATATATCTTTGATTCTCAATTGTGATTCAGCAGGTTTACTTAGGTAAAATGAAAATGAAAAAAAATAACATCAATGATGACTCTCTTGTCTTCTGGAAGGCAAACAAGAATGACCTTCTCAAACTAGTAACACTGGCAAGAGTATATATGTGCACACCAGCAAGCTCCAGCGACAGTGAAAGAGAATTCAAAGTAGGGAAATAAATTCATAAAGATAGAATCAAACTATTGCCTAAGAATGTAGAAATGCTACTGTTTTTAAAATACAATCTTAGAGCAGTAACATATTCAACGTCACTGACCTCTGTTCTTGAACATTTCACTCCCCCATACTTTAAAACTTATGATGTAAATGTTCAAGAAGATTCTGATGTTAAATAATGATTTTAAGTGAATGAATTGTTTGTTTCCTCTTTTAAGTTGCATTCATTTTGCGAGACAAAATATGTAACGAAGGAGTAATGAAATTACAATCTTAATTTTCTTATATTTTGTTAGATTTAATCCACCATTATTAAGTAAAATTTGCAATTAACCCTGTCAGGCAAACCCTTGTTTTCCCCATTATTATCCGGGGACGGGGCCGGAGCTGAGGACCCAGTCGGTCCACAGTTGGGAGTTATTCAAATCATGGGTTTGAAATTATGCTCGTGTGAGTTATATTGAATAGTTGAGCCAAATCTCTACTGGTGAACTTTGGATTGGCCTCTACTGCATCTTTAAGGGTCTCTTTATCAATTGACTTCGGTCTTCCTGTGCGTGGGTTATCCTTGAGACCAAAATTTCCAGATGAAAACTTCGCAAACCACCGTTGGAATTTTCGAACATTCAAAACATTGTTCCCATAGATAGGACAAATGTTTCTTGCAGTTTGTGCGGTTGATATGCATTTCTTTGTATTCAGAGCATACAGTGTCTTGTATGCTATTCATTAACATCCATTTCTTGAGCGTTGAAACAATTAAATTTATTTAAATTAACTATATTTTATTTCTGAAAGAATTAAAGATACATTAGAACTCAGATGTCATTTAAATTAACAATTAAATGGCTCTTAGGATCATTCAAAAGTAATCATAAGGAAAAAACGACATTACTTTCTTTCCAACCTTATACATGCTGCGAATCTGAGCACAACGATGTTGTCTATTTTCATGTTTATAATACAGTTTTTAGGATTGGCTTAGGCTTTCTTGCTAATTTACAAATAAATTCATTTGTTGCCTATTTTGTTCTTAATAAAATCCCAAATTCTTCGACTATTTAAACTTCAAAATAGAATGTATTCCCTCATCTTATTTTTAAGAAATCATAATTCTTGGTGATTTCAATGTTAACCACCGAAATGTCTTTGCTCTTATTCTAGAAATACAGCTGATAAATTCGCCTATCTCTTTATTCAAAATGAATTTGAGCTGATGAAGCTATCTTTCCATATCCCTGATCGTCTTGGAGATGACCCAACATTCTTGGCTTTTTCTTAAAGTCTATTCATTCGTCTTATTCTGCTAAACTCCTCTAACTCTGGAGAGTTCTCCGATTTCTAATCTTATCTATGCATACTGTTCTTTCTCTTCAATTTTCCTCGGAAAAGACCTCCACTTATGGGTAGGAAACGTTTTTTTTCTCATTTTGGTGCTATTAATTGTGCCAACTAGTTGGATTTGCGTTCTTCCTATTCTGATTTTCCCTGAAATGATTAATGCTTCAGGGAGAGAGGTCCCATGGAGTGAGCAGAATGTATAACCAAGCAAATATTCAATATCTTTTCCTTCAACTAAAACTAATACACCTTGGTTAAACCCTGTTTGTTCTCATGTTATTCACCCCAGAGCTGCACTCAGAAATTACCGTAGTCTTCAAACTCCTGAAACTTTAAGTAAATTACATTTCATCCTGGAATTGTGCAAAATTTATTTTATGACACTAAAAATGCTTTCCTCTATTGAAAATATAATGGTCTTTCTGGCATTTTGCAAAAAAACGTCAACTCTAACTTGGCGTCTTCCTTTTTCCCTCAAATAGTTTCTAACCAAAGCACAAATGTTATTTTACCTTAAGGCTAAACTCTTTGCTCGAACCTTTGCCTAAAATGCCATCCCTCTTGTAGTTTTCAAAACTAGTGCTTCTGAACTTACAGCACGCCTCAGTAAACTGTTTCATATCTAGTTATCAATTTCAACCTTCCTGGGAAACGTGCGTGCGCTCATTTAGGCTGTGCCGAAAAAGGGAACCTCTCAATCATCCTATAGCTAGAACCATGGTTCTGTCCAAGGTTGATGAATTTATACTTAACAAGACGTCTGAAATCTAATCTTATCTCAAATCAGACTATGGCTTAGGTAAGAAATGCTCGACTAGATATTTTCTTTCTCTCCTTTATATTCATTTCAGTAAATTTTTTGCTGTAGCATTAGCCATATAAAAAGCTTTCAATAGAGTCTGGCACAAAGTTTTGATTTTTACTTCCCTCTTTCAGTATTTATCATTCTCGTGATTTCCTTTTTCAGTTATTTTATAGCTGCTGCTGTAGATGGCCTCCGGTTTAAGTTTTAAATCTAAAATCTATTAATTGTGGTGTTCTACAGAGTTTTGTTTTATGACCAACACTTTTTCAACTTTTCATCAATTTTCTATCAGTCACTTTGTCACCTATCATCTCTTATACTGATCACTCTATGTTTCATTAATCCTATCAATTTTGAAAGATGAATCACTCACCTGCAAATACTGTAATTAATTCTAGGAGCTTAGCGTTTTAGCAAATGACTTCTGATCTTTCTCGTATCTTTAGCTGGGAACAAAGAGAACATGGTAGCTTTCTATGTCTTATAACTCAGTTCCTTCAATTATCTACTCGACATAATCTTCTACACAAATATATACACAACCCAAACCTTTTTCTGCTCTTAATATAATTGGTATTTCTTTTTATGGTGATCTTTCTTGGAAGGATCTCTCTATTAAAACAAGTTTGTAAGAGGAGAGGTGTTCTGAGGCGCCTTAGGAACTTCTTAACCATGCAGTTGCTGGCTTTCCATAGGGGAGTTGTTCGTTCTTGTATGGAGTATGCATAACACATCTTCGATGGTTCCATACATACTGCCCTCCGTGATGAAGGCGCAGTACTGGCTTTTTCGTCTTGTCAACTCTCCTACAGTCACTTTTTTTTTTATCTCTTTCTAGCCATGATTCTGTTTAATCATTTTCCTTAAACTATCGCCATTACAATGGACGCTGCTCTTCTGAGCTCTCCAATCGAATACTTTTTCCTCTGAGAAAAGGTCATGCAATTTTTCTTCATATACTGTCTCGTCCTTTCTCTGTCCAACTCTTTGACCTTAAACTAACCCAAATTCTCAGAATTACATGTACTCTACTGGTAAAGTCTACAACACGTTCCCTTTATCTATTTTCACAATTTCTTTTGACTTGCACACCTTCAAATGCTGTGTATAGGGGCATGTAGGCCTTTAATTCGAGTTTCATTTTTGGATTCTCTCTAACCTGGAGGAGATTGGCAGGTCATCAACCTTTTATAATCGGTGATATATATATATATATATATATATATATATATATATATATATATATATATATATATATATATATATATATATATATATATATATATATATATATATATATATATATATATATATATATATCCTTGGGTTACACATAAAAAAAAAAATGTCTTGGAAACCTCGTATCACAATGGTTGCAAGGGCGGCTTCATATTTAGGCTTGTTTAGACTGCTAGAATTTTTTTCTTCCTCGTAGTTACTCCAATTATACATGGGTCTTATCAGCCCTTGTATTGAGTACTGCTCTCATATCTGAGGTGGCTCAGGTTTCACCCGTCTTTTGGATAAGGTTGAGTCAAAGGCTAAAAGACTTATAAACCGTTCCGCTCTTTCTAATTCACTTGACTCTTTATCTTTGCGACGTGACGTTGGTACCTTGTCTCTTTTCTATAGGTACTACAGCGGCAAATGCTCCAGTACCGTATACCTCCACTTTTACGTCGTCGTAGTAGCACAAGGGGTGCATCGTCTGCGCATCAATTTTGCATGGACATAGGCAACTCCATGCTTGTCCGCTGTGGTGCCTCCTTCTTTCCTGCCACATCTGTTCTGTGGAACTCTCTCCCATCTTCTGTGTTTCCTGCTGAATTTAATCTAAAATTCTTTAAAGCCTGCGTCTGTGCCCACCTAAGAAATTTGCATTAGGTGGATCATGCAGGGGTCGTTTTTAATTTTAATTTTTTTTACTCTTTTTACCTTATTTTTATTCTTCTGACACCCCCTCCTTGAAGAGGGCTTTGCCCGTGAGTGGTGGTGATGCGCAATATATATATATATATATATATATATATATATATATATATATATATATATATATATATATATATATATATATATATATATATATATATATATATATATATATATATATATATATATATATATATATATATATATATATATATATATACAAAGATTAAGGAAATTAATCTTGACGTACTACCACATACGGTATTTTTAGCAATATCTTCTCAAGTGCTTCTGAATTGTAGAGAATAGAAGATGATGCTTTAATCTGCCCCGCAGCTGAAGTATTGTTCAAGTTGATGATGTTAAGAGGAATACTGGAAAATTCACAACTGCTGGAAATGAGAAAAAAAAAACATGAAATTGTAAAACTCTTTATAAAATTTGGGTATAAAACAAATAATTGTTAACTCTACTCTTCATATATGAAAGAGTAAAAACAAAACAAAAAATGTGTAGGTGATAAAACTGTAATAATTGAGAGGTGTACTAAAGCATGGGTTCTCAATGGAGGAGTTAATTTACGGTTCCAGGGGGCGGGGAATAGGGACCACTTGAGGAAAGTGTGATGTACTTAAGATAATGTAAAATCTGTAAAACTGTACTTTGTTTTTAATTTATTCTGCTATATTTTCATTTAAGTTTAAATGTCTCACATTAAAATTGATCAGGATTTCAAGTTTGTGTAAAAAAGTAAGCTCCAAAAGTGAAAGGCATTCACTGTACAATTCATCATCAGGAATTGGCTTCGAAAACACTTTCAGCTTCATTTGGGAAATTTTGGGTCAAACAATTCAACTTGTGAATTTTATGAAAATTGAGAGCTTTTAACTAACAACTTTTGAAGTGGTTATGTATTGACACCAAGAGTTGTTCATAAATTGCTATTTCTTTTACACAAATGTTCGATGGCTTCCAAGAAAAAATGTAACTGTGAATGTACTTGAGCTTAGAAATAAACTTCAATTATTTTTTGAAGCTCAGAGCAAGGTGGTGATGTGTAAAAAAAAAAAAAAAAAAAAAAAACATTAAATTTTCAGCCTTGATGAATGATGAAAAATTGGTAACCTGCTAGGCCTATTTAGTTGACATTTTTGAGCAGCTGAATAAACTGAATCTTCAGGTCAAGAAAGGAATACAAACCTCATTAAATTTATTCGTGCCTTGAAAGCTTTCCCGAGCAAACTCGAAAATTGAAAGAGAAAGGTCAAGTAAAAAACGTTGCAATGTTTTGAGAAACTCTCATCAATTCTTGTAACTGGTAGCAAAAAGTGTTAGCATTGGAAAATGAATTCAGTCATTATTTTCCCCAGAATCAATGATAAAGAGTTGAAGTTCGTGTGTAATCCAATAACTGTTAGTTGAAAAAGTTTCTGATGTATTCAAGACAAATATCTTGAACTGGAAACTGATTTTGAAGCCAAAAGACCTGTTTGATGAGAAATCAATCATAGAATTTTGACCTCAAGATGTGAGATTCATACCCAAAAGTGACAGAAAGAGCCAATCAAGCATTTTTCCATTTGTGTCAACATATCTGTGAGTTAAGCTTTTCAACTTTGTTGCAACTAAAAATAAAACAATGAAGTAGATTGAAGTCTGAAAATGACTTTCATTGTGCCCTTTCATGCACTCCTCCAAGTCTCCAAGAAATGACAAAGAAAAAGCAATCACAGTCTTCTAATTGACTAATTTTCACTGAATAAAATAAACTACATAATCCTTTAATTCTATTGAACTTTCTGGTTACTGAAGTATGTTAAGTAATTTTGTTTTATTAAGGAATTAGTTCTGAATGTTAAAGTTTACTTCATTCAAGTTTTAAAACCTATCAATATTTTCTATTGCAATTAAATTTATAAACCTCGGCTATAAATATAATCTGGAAAAATATACTTGTATATGTACAAACATGGAGTAAAATAAAAGATTTTCAGTATTATATGTATAATATTTGAAATGCACCTTTTTAGTTAAACTATCTTGGGAAGGGGGAAATTTTACTCTGAACAATAGTGAAAGAGATGAATGGAGCAATAAAGGTTAAGGGATACATCAATCATCAAATTACTTTTATGCATAAAGTAACTGATTTGATCTGTGTTAAACATTGCTAATTTTAACTTTTAATAACTTTCTCCAACCCCACCAACTTTCAATTTCATATATTTATATATATATACATCCAGTACTCCCAAAGATAATGTTGCACACAAATAGTGGTGTAATTAAAACAGTTCAATTTAATTAATAATTTATATAATCTAACAAGCATTATTAGTGCAAAAATTACCAACTTTTACTTTAGCTAAAACTTTAATCTGTTGGGTCATTCGTCTATTGCAGCTTGGGCCTCTTCCATCTGAAAGTTGTTCACCTCACTCATTAGAGCTCACTTTAAAGAACTAATATTAGAGTGTCATCTTAATCATACCATATGCCCATAATTTGTATCTAAAGGAAAAAGATCGTTTCCGCCAGAAAAATAATCATCAGCCGTCAAAAAATTGGAAACATTTCCCTAAGTAAAGCTTGAGTAGATCTTGACTTATGTGCCAGTGCTGAATTGTGTTGAAAGGTCTATGGTTCATTTTTGAAGAGGGCCTAATATGGTGCTTTTACCACACCTTCCAAAACAGTCTGCTGATACATATCTGCTGAAGTTTTTTACTTTTTTACAAAATGGACTATCACACCATCATAACTCATACCTCACCAGACTATCCCAGAAGCCTGATGATGAGCTCTCTGAACATGTCATGCGGGTTCTGCTAATTTTCATTAGATGAATCTAAGGATTTTGTTGTTTGTTAAATCTTTCTTCTATATTCATTTGTAAAGATAATTTTTTACTGGCAATCATGCGAGTAATCAGTCAACAGGCATTGACTTTTCTCTCTTTCCTTTCTTTACAGCATCTATGAGTAAATGTCCAGTGCATCTTTTGTAAACTCTTACCCTTAAGTTCTATCTGATGATGAACAATATAGAATTCTTTGAAATCTGCATTTCACATGACTTTTTTTTTTTTTTTTTTTTTGGTCTACAAGAAGGATTTGGCTAAATTTGTGCCTTTACAGCTTTGACAGCCTGCAGTGTCTGATCAGAATGTGGCCTACTGGATCTATGGTGATCTTTTATATCAACCATGTCCATATGAAACTTTATGTCATGATACACAAACATATTGCTATACCTAGCAGTTGCAGTCTTGAAAATTTACTTTTTTCTATGCCACATTTATGTAATGTTATAGTAGTTTTGTTTATCTCCCCATTCTATAGCTACTTAATTAACAAAGGACAAAAATGTGTTAAGTTTTAAAGCGTAAAGGTTAAATATTGACAACCATATGTCATCACCTTGGCAACAGTAATTTCTTACCAGGCTACAGCAACTTCGATTTTGTAACTATTTTTGAGAGTACTGAGTATACTGTACTATATCTATATGATCTTTTCTGCGAAAATGCAATAATAATTATGCAAAACAAATTTCTTTTAATAAAACTACCACTACAATAACAGTTTTCTTGATGTACAAAATATTTCACTGGATTGTAAGTATAAAGAGTTCTTCAAGTATGAAAGACATTTTGAAGCTTTCAAATCCTAACCACCCCAGTAATCTGATTAATAATTACTATACTCATAATTCTGATAACTACTATAATAGCCTATCTTTATACAATAAATGTAAAACTGAAATTTAATCTCAACACAGATTCATATTTTTGAATTCTCATGATCAGTAATGAAGAAAGGTTTATTCCATCAGCAACATTCTTATTAGCAGTGAACAACAGTATTTTATCATTTAAAAAAAAAAAAATAAAACTCATTATGTTTTTGACTCCATTTAAACATACTTTTTTAATTGCAAATACACAAAATATTACTGAACTTGGTTATGCACTTAAATTTAAATCTAAATTGGTTTTCCAATATCAAACTATGGCAGATGGGTTTTCACTTTTTCTCCCCCTTTGCAACTAATTGAGGTACTATAATGACGAGTAATTTTCATGAATTGACCACTAGTTATTCTTGATAGTATTAGCAAGTAGCAACATAGAAATCACTCAGCATCAGGGATCACAGTTAGGGTTGTACTTTCCTAAAGAAATTTATTTTGTGTTATTCTTTAAAGAGTTTATTAATTATACTTTTGCTGCTTAATCTTTCTTTTTCCCTCTTTTATAGATTTATTTAACTGTAATAGTTACTCTAACTTTACACCTTAAGGACTAGTTAGCCCAAAGATTGAATTACCAGTGTATCTAGTCTGAGAAAATATAATTCTTGTGGCAGTTTTAAAATATCTGACATCCAATAGATTCAAGTTAGAATTTCTCAAACTTATCACATCTGAGGGTAAGTTGAGCAGATTCACTTGTGGATTAAATAACTTGATTTTTCAGTTAGTATAGAATAGCTAATTGTTTGTTATTTTAACAGACTTCAAATTTTAGATTCTTAAGTAAGATTATTTAATCTTGAGGCTTCTTTTCTATTTTGGTTTGATTTACTTCTAAAGTTCTAACTTTTGAGACATATACTGGGTCTTCAATCATTGAAAGTTCTGTTGTTAGGATTCTTTCTAGTGATAATAACTTCCTTTCAGATTCCAATTTTGGGATTCTCTATGTGTTGAACTTTCCCCATCTCCTAAACATGAATAATAGAGCCACTTGATCAACAAGAAGAAGTAAACATTAAACAAACTTCAACTAAAGAGATATTAAACATTACATATTATTGAATTCCTATTCTTGATTATTTTGTAACTGCATAGAAGAGTAGCATGGGTTTTAATTTTATAATCTGTAATCTTCAGTAAATATATATATATATATATATATATATATATATATATATATATATATATATATATATATATATATATATTATATATATATATATATATATATATATATATATATATATATATATATATATATCTTTTCCAGTGGGCAAAAGCCGGAGGCCTACCAAATTCCACCAGAGTTGGAAAAATCCTATCCTGATCAAAGGTAGGCCAACATGTCCAGATACACAGTGTTTGAAAGTATGCAAGTCAAAGGAAGTTGGGAAAACAGACAAAGGCAGTGTGTTCCAGACTTTACCAGTAGAGTACATGTAAGATTGAGCATAGCGGTTAAGCCTGGTGACTAAGAGTTGGACAGAGAAAGGATGAGACTGTGTAGAAAGAGATTGGAGAGTTAGTAAGAGCAGAAGAGTTAATGAGACTAAAAGTCCTAGAATCTACCTTCTCAAGAAGAGCTGTATGAGTGGAACCACCACAAATGTGCGACGCATACTCCATACAAGGGCGAAGAACACCCCTATACAGAGCAAGCAACTGGGCTGACATGAAGTAATTCTGAAGGTGCCTCAGAACAACCAACCTCTTAGAAGCTTGTTTAGAAAGAGAAGTAATGTGATCTTTCATAGAAAGATCACGAGAAAAGGATACGCCAAGAATATTAAGAACAGATGAAGGTTTAAGTTGTGTGTTTTTGAAGACATCATAGTTGTGTGGAAGATTGTTTTGTGTGGAGAGATGGAGGAACTGAGTTTTTGAGGCATTGAGAACAACCAAGTTTTCTCTGCCCCAATTTAAAATACGTGAAAGATCAGAGGTTAGTTGCTCCAAGGCTACCCTTCTCAAGTCTATCAACTGCTGTTGGGTGAGGCGCTTTTCAAACTGGAAGGAGTAAAGGTATAGGTGTGGACAGATGAGGCAATAGAGAAAAGGTCATTAATGAAAAGCAGAAAAAGTGTTGGGGATAGGACAGAACCCTGAGGAACACCACTATTAATAGATTTAAAGGAAGAACAGTGGCCGTCTACAACAGATGCTATAGAACGACCAGAAAGGAAATTAGTGAGAAGATCACAGAGAGAAGGATAGATACCGAAAGAGGGAAGTTTAGAAATCAAAGCTTTGAGCCAGACTCTATCGAAGGCTTTCGATATGTCCAGCATGACAGCAAAAGATTCACCGAAATGTCAAAGAGCAGGAGGACCAAGAGTCAGAGAGAAGGGAAAGAAGATCACCAGTAGAGTGTTTCTTAAGAAAACCATACTGGCGATCTGAAATAAGATTAGAAGAATTGAGATATTTCCAAATCGCCCTGTTAAGGATAGATTTGAAAACTTGGGAGAAGGGAGGTCAAAGAAATAGGACGGTAGTTGGAGGGTTGAGAGGGGTCCCCCTTCTTCTGTGCAGGCAAAATAAGCGCATGTTTCCAGTAAGAAGGGAAGGTTGAAGTATATATATATATATATATATATATATATATATATATATATATATATATATATATATATATATATATATATATATATATATATATATATATATATATATATATATATATATATATATGAAAAATAAATAAAAATAAATATAATATAAAATAATATATATATATATATATATATATATATATATATATATATATATATATATATATATATATATATATATATATATATATATATATATATATATATATATATATATATATATATATATATATATATATATTATATATATAGATGGAATTTATTAAAATAATTTTCATTTTAATTTATTCCCAAAGTTACAAGTGGAAAACACTGTTAAAAAGTTTATCACTATATTCAGACCCACTCTTCATTTTCCTACTGTACCTAAACAAAAAAAAATATACTTAAAACTTCCATATATAGGATCACTTGCATCTCAACTTAATATAAATATTCTAACTATATTTAAAACTACATTCCCCAATGCCTGTTCATTCTTATAAATTATAACTCCCTCTCAATTCATACTTTCTTCAGACACAAAGAATCTCACCCAATGCTTCTCAGATCCTCATTAATGTATTTATTTAAGTGTGCTAGCTGAAATGCGGCGAACGTAGGCAAAACTGATCTACAATTAAAGCGAGGATTGATAAGCATAGAGGGGTTTCCTTTAGAGCTGACCTAAATCGTTGCTATCCTGAACACTCTGCAATAAAAGATCATCTACATACCCACCCTTTTTCTTCTCCTAATTTCTCTATCCTTCAACATGCGTTTTCCTTTCTTGATCGTAGGATATTCAAGTTTTATATATAAAAACACATTGCACATCCTTAAATGATCAAGCTTCTTCTATTGTTCTTTTTACCAAAATGGTTTAGTCTTTTTATTTTTATTGTTTTTTCAGTATCAATGTTATTACTTTATTTATATATTATTTTATTGTTATTATTTTTATTTTAAATATATTATATATAGTTAATGAATTTATAGTTTGATTGTATTTTAAAATAGAAATTTGCAAAATTTAGTTTGTGCTAATGACAAACCAAAATACTGTGTGAAGCATTCACAGCGTATTAAATGAGTATGCAAAAATCATTTGTATTGGTTTTAACCTTTCTAATAAGATTAAGGTTTACTAGGAGAGAAGCTATTTCAACTTTATATATATATATATATATATATATATATATATATATATATATATATATATATATATATATATATATATATATATATATATATATATATATATATATATATATATATAGCGTCCGGAACATTATTACATCATTTCAAGGGGATTGAAGCAGATTCCATTTCTCAAGTCAAACAAAAAGGAAAAAGAAAGATATTCCCACCAAGGAGGAGGAAGAGCACATATAAAAAAAAAAAAAAAAAAAGACATGCTTTTCCAAAAGGTAGGATCTGTGGTTCTTTTATAACGCAATAAGTAACATCGTATTTGTTATACTTAATTTTTCCTAAGGCCTACCTTGGTTACTGATCCCAAATTTTCTTCCATCAATCCCCCCTCTAAAATTCAAAGAAATTAATGATTGTGGTGTACTTAATGTGACAATGAGGTGTAATAATTACATGAACAAAAACAAAAGACAATTGACTCAAAAAGGAAATTCTCTGTGTGGTAAATAGCCTGGTGCTAAAGGGATGAAAACAATTTCTTGTCACACTTGTGTGGTGTATATATTTATAATAGTATATATATATATATATATATATATATATATATATATATATATATATATATATATATATATATATATATATATATATATATATATATATATATTTCACTATCACCTTTCCCACTTTCGTGAGGTAGTGCCCGCCACAATTCCCTTACAAACATAATTATTCTTACATTTCAACGCTTTCACCACCTCCCTCCATCTCTGTCTCCACAAATCTTCTACCCTCGTCTAAACTCAAATTCCTTCCATCAAAATCACTCTCACTCCATCCATCCATCTCCACTTCGGCCTTCCCCTCCCCTTACCCTCCCCTATCTACATCGGATCTACGTACCTTGCCAACCATTCTGTTCTCTTTCATTTTTCACATATGTCCAAACCATTTTAGCACATCCTCCTCCTCTCTATCAATTACACCCTTCTTCCATTTACACATTTCCCTTATTCTTTCATTTCTAATCCTATCAATCCTTCTCAATTTATATATCGCTCTCAAATCTTTCATCTCAAAGACATTGAAACTTTTTCTCGACCGAGCACTTATCGTCTATGTTTCACACACATACAATACAGAAGGTGAACACATACATTCAAACATTCTTATCTTTATTTCTTTCGAAATTTTTCCTTTCTTCCATACTTTTCTTAGGCTCCCCAATACTTTCATTCTTTCTACCACTCTGTTCTTTATTCCTTTTTCCGTCCCACCCTTACCTTCCACCCAACATTACTAGATATTTGCAATTCATTCACCTCCTCAAGTTTCCATTCTCACACTTCTACAAACCAATTCCTCCCTCCACATTTCCTCATCAGCACTTCCAATCCTCATAACTTTATTCTTCGCTGGATTGAATTTCAATCTCGTGTTTGCACATTTCCCTTCAAACTCTCTCACAAGTATTCTCATCTTTTCTCCAGATTCTGCCACCAACACATGCCGCATCATCTGCAAAAAGTAAAACATTCACTTCACATTCACCCTCCATATTTCTCAACGTAATACTATTCCCTTCTCTCTCCATTTTTCTAAGTAATCCATTCATCAATAGATTAAATAACATGGAGATATTACAAACCCCTGTCTCAATCCCACTCCTATGCTAAACCAATCCGATAGTTCTCTCTTCACCCTCACTCTTGATCTACAATTCGCATATATATATATATATATATATATATATATATATATAATATATATATATATATATATATATATATATATATATATATATATATATATATATATTAGTGATGGATCGGATGTCATATTTTGTAATTTGCGGATGCGGATGCGGATGTCGATTTTGGAATTTTGGAGAGGTGCGGATGCGGATGCGGATGTTGAATTTTTGAAAGTGCGGATGCGGATGTTGAATTTCCGAAAATGCGGATGCGGATGTGGATGCGGATGTTGATTTTTGTGCTGATGTTCCGCATCCGCGCATGCGGATGCGGATGCGGATGCGATGCAATCACTAATATATATATATATACAATATATATATATATAATATATATATATATATATATATATATATATATATATATATATATATATATATATATATATATATATAAAGAATAACGATTTAGACCTTAAAATTAAAACCAAAGATAGATCGCATCTTGGCTATAGACTTCTTAGAAGAAAGTGTCGTAATATAAAATAGTTTTTTATTGATACATTATTATTACTTATTTATTATATATAATTATCATGTATTGATATATATATATATATATATATATATATATATATATATATATATATATATATATATATATATATATATATATATATTTATTATTTTTTTTTTTTTTTTTTTTTTTTTTTATATATAGTTAATTAAATTATTAATTAGTATTATAGTTATATTATTTATTATTATATTCATACTCATACTATATTATAATACTATTATTATTATTATTATTATTATTATTATTATTATTATTATTATTATTATCTTTATTATTATTTTTTCATTTTAGTATTATTTATATTTCTCTTTTATTACTTAAGTCATTTAATTATTTATTAATATTATCTATTACTTTTTATTATTTGTAATAATTTATTTGTTAGGTTAGGATTATTATTATTATTATTATTCTTTTTGGAGTTTATGGAGAATCCTCCCTTATATATATATTTTGGGATGGAGTGAAGTATTCGGTAAGTATCGGTATATTTTCAGGTATCGGTACCGGTAAATTTTTTAGGTATCGGTAAAAATTTTGGTATCGTTCCATCCCTAATATATATATATATATATATATATATATATATATATATATATATATATATATATATATATATATATATATATATATATATATATATATATATATATATATATATATATATATATATATTATATATTTTATTTTTTTTTTTTATTTTTTTTTTTTTTACACATCACCACCACTCACGGGCAAAGCCCTATTCAAGGAGGGGGTGTTAAAAGAATAAAAATGAAAGCAAATAGAGTACAAAATCCAGAAAATAAAAACCACCCCTACAGTACCCACCTAACGCAAATTTCTCAGGTGGGCGCAGACGCGGGCTTTAAAGAAATTGAGATTGAATGCAGAGGGAAATACAGAAGATGGAAGAGAGTTCCACAAGACAGAGGTGGCAGGAAAGAAAGAGGCACCACAGCGGGCAAGCCTGGAGTTGCCTATGTCCACGCAAAATTGATGCGCGGACATTGCACCCCTTGTGCTGCGAGGACGCCGTAAAGGTGGAGGTACACGGGTGGATAGTTCCCTCGAGCATTTGCCACTGTAGTACCTATAGAAAAGTGACAAGGCACCAACATCACGTCGCAAAGATAAAGAATCAAGAGAATTAGTAAGAGCGGGGCAGTTTATAAGTCTTTTAGCCTTTGACTCAACCCTATCCAAAAGACGGGTGAAACCTGAGCCACCCCAGATATGAGAGCAGTACTCCATACAAGGGCGGATGAGACCCTTGTATAATTGGAGTAACTGCGAGGAAGAAAAAAATTCTCGCAGTCTAAACAGAACTCCCAGCTTCTTTGAAGCCGCCCTAGCAACCATTGTGATATGAGGTTTCCAAGACATTTTTTTGTTTATGTGAAGACCAAGGATGTTTATATTGTCAACAGGAGACGGGAGAACCATCGAAAGAAATAGAAAAGTTAGTAGGTGTCTTTGAGAGAGAGATTTCTAGAAGTTGAGTTTTTAAAGAGTTGAATTTCACAAGGTTGAGACGACCCCACTGGGAAATTCTATCCAAATCTGCAAGAATGGAATCGGAAAGATGTAGACGAGAAGCAACTCTAGATGCAAAGGAAGGAGCAGATTTGAAATGAGTAGAAGAATGGAGGGTTGAGTCATCGGCATATGAATGTATAGGGTTAGATGAACAGCTGAGAAGATCATTAATGAAAAGTAAGAATAGAGTAGGAGACAATACAGAACCCTGAGGAACACCACTATTGACAGGAAAGGAAGAAGAAGTCGCTCCATCAACAACAGCCGAAATGGAACGATTAGAAAGAAAACTAGACATAAGTAAGCAAAGAGAAGGAGGAAACCCAAAGGAGGGGAGCTTGGAAAGCAGTGACGCATGCCATACCCGGTCAAACGCCTTAGATATGTCAAGCGCCACCACGCAAGTCTCCCCATGGTCCCTAAGGGCAGAAGACCATAGATCTGTGAGATAGGAAAGTATATCACCAGTAGACCTCGAACGACGAAAGCCATACTGATGATCAGAAAGAAGGGAATGAGATTCCAGATGATCTAAGAAGTGAGAGTTAAGAAGGGTTTCAAAGATCTTAGACAGAATACAAGTGAGAGCTATAGGGCGATAGTTGGAAGGATCAGAGCGGCTACCTTTCTTCGGAATAGGTTGGACTATTGCGCGCTTCCAACACTGAGGGAAAGTACTAGTATTGAGGCATAGAGAGAAAAGTTGAGCGAGGGAGGGAGCCAGCTCAGAGGCACACTCCCTTAAAACTCAGGGAGGAATGCCATCCGGGCCGCTTGCCTTCCTGACGTTCATAGACTTCAGAAGCCCATGCACCTGGTCAAATGAAATCACAGGCAAAGGCATGGGACCTCTGAGAGGAGAAGAAGTAGGAGGAGGATTGCCGGAGTCGTCCAGGGTAGAATTAGAGGAGAATAGGAGGCCGAAGAGATTAGCCTTTTCAGTTGGAGTGTTAGCGACAGAACCATCAGAGCGAATAAGAGGAGGAAAGGAAGATTTACAGAAATTGTTGGAGATGTTTTTGGCAAGAGGCCAGAAAGATTTTTCAGTAGGAGAATTTAGGAGCTCAGCACACCTTCGTTTGGTGAAAGCCTGCTTTGCTCGTCGAAGAATATCCCTGCAACGATTCCGAACTGAATGAAAATTAGCTAGAGTGATAGGAGAAGGAGAATTTTTCCACTGTCGATACGCAATGTCTCTAGCCTGAATGGCACGAGAACAAGCACGATCGAACCATGGATTTTGAGGAGAGAAGGATTTAGTTGAAGAAGGAATGAACCTGCTCATCCCATCAACGATTACGGCCCCCACCTTATCGGCAGAGACCGAAGCGTCTCCAGAGACAAAGCAGTCACTCCAGGAAGCAACGTAAAGCCCCCCAGTCAGCCCGATCAAAGTGCCAGAAGATATATAATATATATATATATATATATATATATATATATATATATATATATATATATATATATATATATATATATATATATAATAAAGATTAAAAAAATTCATAAATATATCTATATATTAGTTAAGGGTTTCTCTTACATGTATATTATTATTATTAATATATTTATGCGTTTATGAGAGGATTATTCACCTCAGTGTTGAGTTCCTATTGATGTAAAAATAACTTTTATTGGACAACAGTATTGGAAGGGTTTCTGTGGTGAGTGATTTTTTTTCTTGGTCTATCTCATAAAAAAACTCCAGTTTCTAATTAAAGTAAATTTTTTACTCAGTAATAGGGTTAATGGCTTCTCCTGGGGAAGAATAGATTTCCATCCATTATTTTTCTTCAAGAAGAGAAACTTGACAGTTCTTATTCAGGAATGTGGCAACAAGTCCTCTTCCAAGATCTAAGGGTGATTCCTTTTCTTGTCTTGTTTTAGTGGATATAAGCAGCAACACTCCAATTTTTTTTTTAAATTCCCATTCTCCTTGTGACACCCTTATAATTAAAATGTTTTAAAGAAAGTGAAATCTTATAATAAATAGGTACTAATAAATGTGGTAAATACTTAACAATGGTAGGGGCCTGAAGCCGTTCTGTTCTATTTTTATTTGCTTCAGCTCGAAATCTACCTATAAATATTTAGTGGCTCATGGTGCTTTCAGAAATAGCTTTACGGCTCCAGATTCTTCCCAAGACTTGCAGTTACGCGGCTGCGGCTCTGAAGCTCTGGTTGTGAGGTAATTATTATTAATAGAATGTGTTGCTCTTCTGAGGTCATTCTGGCATTTTTTTATAATTTATTTATTTTTTTTTAGGGCTGCAGTATCCATAATGATAGATTATGGACAATAGATAGATATTTAGAATGAAAAGAATAAATTGTCATTGCCGTCAACCGAGGCTCAAACGGTAGGGTGATTGACTCACGTGCTTGAGGGCGCCGGTTCGATCCCACTTCGGGATCCTAGGTATATACTACCTAGAAAGTTCCTCTCCTCGAATAGGGAAATGCCCGTGAGATGTGAACTTTCATTAAAAAAAAAAATTTTTTTTTTTTTACCCACTGACAAAACTCAAAGCAACTGTATTAAGTGATACAACTAGTTAAGTGATACAAGGCCTATGTGAAAAGGTTGCTAGCAGTGCAAGCACTGTTCGCCATACACTTCTATGTGAACCCTAATACAGGTAAAAATTCTTAGTTTGCTTGCAGCAGGATTACATTCTACTGGCTCTGGAATTTTTTTTAACTTCATCCACAGTTTACCAATTTGCCCACTCAGCATATGACTGTAGGTACATTGAAGTGTGAGCAAACATGAGTAACCACTTGAACCCAGTAATCTGTACTTAAGAAATCACAGTAACAGCACTTTCATTACAAAAACCTTAAACGAAAACCAAATCAGCACGTTCAAGACATGTAAAAGTGTGTGACAATCTTAAAAACACCACTTTTCTAATACCAAATTATCAGGTTTTAATTGTTTATTAGTCATGTACGATTTAACACATAATTTTTAAAAAAAAAAAATTTAAATTACTAGATTTGAACTTTTTACTAACCTGTTTAGCATAACTTGAAATTTGTAACTGATGTCCATTGTGGATAATGGCATTTCATAATTTCTTGTGAAAAGGGCAAATACGAAATATTTACCCTTGGAAGAAAGCCACTCACAAAGCTGATCATGAACTTTAGTTTCCTTTAAAAATGAACCGTTTGTGTTTCTTCTACACTTATACCAACCAACAATTTCCTATGATATATATATATAATATATATATATATATATATATATATATATATATATATATATATATATATATATATATATATATATATATATATATATATATATATCTCCAGGTGGGGAAAGGCCGGAGACCTACCAAATTTCTACCAGAGAAAGGAGCAAATCTGAATCCGGGTCAGATTAAAGGCCGGACACGTCACCAGACACGGAGTTTGAAGTTGTGTAAGTCATAGGGAATTAGGAAAATAGAAGATGGGAGTGTGTTCCATACTCTATCAGCAGAGTACATGTAAGACTGAGCATAGTGATTATGTCTGGGGTCAGAGTTGGATAGTGAAAGGATGTGACTGTGTAAAACGACATACCGCACAAGCTATTCTGAAAAGAGGAGGTATGCAATGAGAGTTTGAAAGAGCAGTGTCCGTTGTAATAGCGATAGTATAGAGAAAGTGATGCAACAATTCGACGGGCAGAAAGAGATTGGAGAGAATTAGTGAGAGTAGGAGAGTTGATAAGATGAAAAACCCTAGACTCCACCTTTTCTAGGAGAGCTGAATGAGTGGATTCACCACAAATGTGAGGCATACTAATCAAAGGGGCAAACAACACCCCTATAAAGAGCAAGCAACTGGAGTGATGTGAAGTTCTGAAGATGCCTCAGAACACCCAACCTATTAGAAGTTTGTTTAGAAAGAGAAGCAATGTGATCTTTCCAAGAAAGATCAAATTTCTTGTGATCTTTCCAAGATGTTGTGTGGAAGATTGTGTCAAGTAAAGAGATGGAGGAATTGAGTTTTTGAGGCATTAAAGACAAACATGTTTTCTGTGCTCCAATTTGAAATTTCTTACCAAAGCCATACTGATGATCAGATATAAGATTAGAAGAATTTAAATATTTCCAAATATTTCTGTTAAGGATTCAAAAAGTTTAGAAAGAATGGAGGTTATAGAAATTGGATGGTAGTTACAGGGTTGAGATGGGTCTCCCCCACTATGACACAGGGCTGAATGAGCGCACATTTCCAGCAAGAAGGGAAGGTTGAAGTAGAAAGACATAGATGAAAGAGAGAGTGGAAATTACATCTTCAGAAGAAATTACAATTTTAGGCATAAATTAGTTGGAGAGGGTTGAAGGAGTAATAACAGCTCCGGAAACGTCTAAGGTTGAATTTGAGGCAAAAGTTTGAGCAAAGAGTTCAGCTTTAGAGCAAGACAAAATGGCAATTGAACAGTCAAACGATACTAGAAGAAGGAAAGAGAAAGAAACAAAGTTAGAGATGACATTTATTGCAAAATGCCAGAAAGAACGTGTAGAACTAGAAAGATTATTGCATTTTTTTATGGAGAAGAGTTTTTAGTGTTATGAAGGATATATTTTGCATGATTCCTGGATTAAATACAAGTTGCATGAGTTTCTGAAGTTTGAAGACGATGGTAATCACCGAACGCAGCATCCCTGCGGTAGATAGCATGAGAACAAGCAGAGAGTTAAACCAAGTTTGTTAGGTTTAGTAGAAGGGAAAGAATATGGAATGTACACCTAAATGCCAGAGAGGGAATCACCTTGGTTATGCGCTCTGTACATTCAGAGGGACCCCTCTCATGGAAGCAGTAATCATTTAATGGAAAATCAGAAAAGTACAACTGCAAGTCAGACCAGTTAGTGGCACCAAAATGCCACAAACGTCTCCTTGCCGAAGGCAGGGCCGTTCTTGCAGAAGATTTGAAGAGACAGGACAAGATACAGAGATAAGATGATTGGATGAACCTAGAGGAGAAGAGAGATTAACAGTGTAAGGAGAAGGATATGAAGTTAGGAAAAGATCAAGTATGTTGGGTTCATCACCAAGGTAGTCAAGGATACAGGTAGGGAGATGCATCAACTGCTCAAGGTTGTTCTGGATAAAAAATTGGTAGGCGAGTTCACCAGGTGGATCATGAGAACTAGATGAAAGCCATTGGTAGTGGTGAACATTGAAATCACGTAAAATGATGATTTCTTTGAAAAGAAAAAGAAAGAATGTGTTCTATTTTGGAGTTAAGATAGTCGAAGAATTTTTCATAATCTGTAGAGTTGCTTGGTGTTAATTTAGCTCTTAAATGTCTAGTTACTATTCTTGATTCATATTCTAAATTCATATTTGAATACATTAACATAAGTGTTGATTCTAAAGTGGTGCTGAACTGGATTCTCACTGGAGAAACTAAGGTTAAAGGTAGATTAGTAAATAATAGATTAAAAGATGTTTCTACACTGATAAATAACATTAAGGTAAAATCTAATATATAATATTAAGTTTTATTTTCATTATTTGCATACTGATAAAAATGCAGCAGATCTGTTAACCAGAGGTGTTTCATATAAAAAATTCATGGAAAATATTAATTTATGGTTACATGGACCCACATGGTTGAGTAAAGATCTAAAAAACTGGCCAAAATATCCATTGTTGTCAGTAGTTCCTGAAATTAATTATTATTTCACTGCTAATATTAATAATGGTAATGTCATTGATACCAATGTTTTGAGTAATAATATAGATAGTAGTGATAATGAAATCATGAGTCTTAATACTATAAATATTAATTTTCAGCCTAATCATAATGAAATTTAAATATTCATAAATATTCCAATTTTGACAAAGTTATGAAAATTACAAAGTATTTTTTTTTTTATTTTGTAATATGAAAAAGGAGGATCCCTATAAAAGGGCATTAATGTATTGGGTTAAAAGTGTACAAAGTTCTTGTTATTCTAAGGAAATAGAAATTTTAAAATCAAACCCTAAAAGTAGTTATATTCCATTGTTGGTTAACAATTTAAATCTATTTTTAGATAGTGATGGAATTTTAAGATCAAAAGGAAGAATATCTAAATGTACTTATTTTAATTATGATGTTCATAACCCAGTTATTTTATCTAGATTTCATTATTTCACAACCCTCTTGATTTTAAGGTCCCATCAAAAAGTTCAACATCTAGGTGTTGACAGTACTTTGACTCATATAAGGAATCAAGGGTATTGGATTCCCAAGGGTAGAATTGCAGTAAAAAAGGTTCTCAATTTGTGCAATATGTGTTAAAAGATTAATGTTAGAGCTTTTAAATATCCTAAATATACTGATATCCCTAACCACCATATGAAATTAGTAATTCCATTCAAATTTATTGGCATCGATTATACTGGGCATGTATTTGTAAAAAATGAAAACACTAATACTTCTGAAAAAATGTTCATTTTAATTTTTACTTGCCTAAACATAAGAGCTATACACTTACAATTAGTTCCAGACATGAGTCTAATGAGTTTAAGAAGCAGTTAAATTCT
>SEYY01013508.1:5000-17480 GCA_009176605.1 Armadillidium nasatum
TCAAGGCTTCCGTCTGTGCCCACCTGAGGGATGTGCGTTAGGTCTGTGTTTGAATGTGTTTTTTTTATTTTGTGTGATCCCCCTCCTTGAAAAGGGCTATGCCCGTGAGTGGCGGTGTTCTGTAAAAAAAAATATATATATATATATATATATATATATATATATATATATATATATATATATATATATATATATATATATATATATATATATATATATATATATATATATATATATATTTTTTTTTTTTTTTTTCTCCTCTGGTGGCAAAGGCCAGAGGCCTACCAATGTTCCACCAGAGTTGGGAGGAAAGTCGGAAACATGGTCAAATTAAAGGCCGACATGACCTGATACACGGCTTTTAAAGGTGCCTAAGTCATAGGAAGTTGGAAAATAGATGAAGGAAGTGTGTTCCAGACTTTACCAGTAGAGTACATGTAAGATTGAGCATAGCGGTTAAGTCTGGGGTCAGAGAGTTGGACAGAGAAAGGATGAGACTGTGTAGAAAGACGAGTCGCACGAACTCTTCTTAATGGAGGAGGTATGCGACGAGAGAGTTCAGAAGAGCAGTGTCCATTGTAATAGCGATAGTATAGAGAGAGTGACGCAACATTTCGACGGGCAGAAAGAGATTGGAGTGAATTAGTGAGAGCAGGAGAATTGATAAGGCGAAAAGCTCTAGACTCCACCTTTTCCAGGAGAGCTGTATGTGTGGAACCACCAGATGTGTGACGCATACTCCATACAGGGGCGAACAACACCCCTATACAGAGAAAACAACTGGGGTAGTGTGAAGAAATATTGAAGGCGCCTTAGAACACCCAACCTCTTAGAAGCTTGTTTAGAAAGAGAGGTAATGTGATCTTTCCAAGAAAGATCACGAGAAAAAGAAACTCCGAGAATATTAAGGAGAGATGAAGGTTTGAGTTGCGTGTTTTCGAAGAAGATATCGTAGTTGTGTGGAAGATTGTGTCGAGTAGAGAGATGAAGAAATTGAGTTTTTGAGGCATTGAAAACGACCATGTTTTCTTTGCCCTAATTAGAAATGAGAGATAGATCAGAGGCTAGTTGCTCCAAGGCCACCCTCCTTGCTTCTATTAACTGTTGCTAGGAGTGGCTCCTTTCAAAATAAAAAGAGTAATGAAGGGTGGAATCATCAGCATAGGAGTGGATAGGAGATGAAGTAATAGAGAGAAGGTCATTAATGAAAAGCAGAAAAAGTGTTCGGGATAGGACAGATCCTTGAGGAACACCACTATTAATAGATTTATAGGATGAACGGTGGCCGTTTACAACAGCTGCTATAGAACGACCGGAAAGGAAATCAGAGAGAAGGTCACAGAGAGAAGAATAGATTCCGAAAGAGGGAAGTTTGGAAATCAAAGCTTTGTGCCAGACTCTATCGAAAGCTTTCGATATGTCCAGCGCCACAGCAAAAGATTCACCGAAATGCCGAAGAGCGGAGGACCAAGAGTCAGAGAGAAGGGAAAGAAGATCACCAGTAGAGCGTTTCTTTCGAAAGCCATACTGGCGATCTGAGATAGAATTAGAAGAATTGAGATGTTTCCAAATCTTCCTGTTAAGGATAGATTCGAAAACTTTAGAAAGAACGGAGGTTAAAGAAATAGGACGATAGTTAGAGGGCTGAGAGGGGTCCCCCTTCTTCGGCACAGGCTGAATGAGCGCACGTTTCCAGCAAGAAGTGAAGGTTGAAGTAGAAAGACATAGACGAAATAGTTTACCAAGGCAGGGTGTAAGCTCGGAAGCACAAGTTTTGAGAACCACAGGAGGAATACCATCAGGACCGTACGCCTTCTTGGTGTTAAGCTCAGAGAGAGCAGAAGTGACGTCTTTAGAAGAAATTACAATATTAGGCATAAATGAGTTAGAGGGGGTTGAAGGAGTAGGAACAGCTCCGGAATCGTCTAAGGTTGAATTTAAGGCAAAAGTTTGAGCAAAGAGTTCAGCTTTAGAGGAAGGCAAAACGGCAGTTGAACCGTCAGAAGATACTAGAGGAGGGAAAGAGGAAGAAGCAAAGTTAGAGTTGACATTTTTTGCAAAATGCCAGAAAGGGCGAGAGGAATAGGAGCCAGAAAGATTATTGCATTTGCGACGGAGAAAAGAGTTTTTAGTATCTCGAAGAATAGATTTTGCACGATTCCGGGATGAAATAAAAGTTGCATGAGATTCTGGAGCTTGAAGACGACGGTAGTCCCTGAAGGCAGCATCCCTGCGGCGGATAGCACGAGAACAAGCAGAGTTACACACAGGTTTATTAGGTTTAGTGGAAATGAAAGAATATGGAATGTAAGCCTCCATGCCAGAGAGAATCACCTCAGTTATGCGCTCTGCACACTCCGAGGAACCCCTTCCACGGAAACAGTAATCATTCCATGGAAAATCAGAAAAGTACGACCGCAAGTCAGGCCAGTTAGGGGCACCAAAATGCCAGAAACGTCTCCTCGCCGAAGGCGGGGGCCGTTCTTGCGGAAGACTTGAAGAGACAGGACAAGATACGGAGATAAGAAATTGATCGGATGAACCCAGAGGAGGAAAGAGTTTAACAGTGTAAGGAGAAGAATTAGAAGTTAGAAAAAGGTCTAGAATGTTGGGTTCATCACCAAGACAGTCAGGGATACGGGTAGGGAGTTGCACCAACTGCTCAAGGTTGTTCTGGATAGAAAATTGGAAGGCGAGTTCACCAGCTGGATCTTGAGAACTAGATGAAAGCCATTGGCGGTGGTGAACTTTGAAATCACCTAAAATGATGATTTCGAAGAAAGGAGAAGAAGAAAGAATGTGTTCTATTTTAGGAGTTAAGATAGTCGAAGAATTTTGGATAGTCTGTAGAGTTAGGAGATAAGTAGACAGAACAAATGAATTTAGTTGTAGAGTTGCAAGAAAGTTTGAGCCATAAAGTTGAGAATTCAGAAGACTCCAAATTAGAGACATGAGAAGAAACAACATCGTTGCGCACATATGCGCAACATTCGCCTTTGGCTGAAAATTGACGATAGAGAAAATAGGAGGAAACAGAGAAGGGTTTGCTGTCAGAGCACTCAGACACTTGAGTTTCAGTTAAGAACAGGAGATGAGGTCTAGAAGAAGAGAGGTGGTGTTCGACAAAGTGGAGATTAGAAAAAAGACCGCGAATGTTGCAGAAATTAATGAAAAACGAAGACCGTGCACCAGGCAAGCCGGCATAGAGGTCTTGGTGGCGCCAACCCCATCACCGGAGGCCACCAACTCCCAAGTGGTGATGGGGGAAGGAGTAGATGAGGGGCTATGTTTGGAATCCGCCCCTCTTGGATTCTCCGAGGCAGATTTAAGTTTTGCCATTTTTGATTAATTTAATAGATAATGTAAGTATAAGCGTTTGTAAATATTGTAGGACACATGTGAAGAAGGAGGAAGGTTGGAGCATAGGCACTCCAATGTGAGTCAAGGGTACACTAGAGACCCTCTGAGAAGATGAAACGCGAAAAGGAACGAACCAAAGGGCAACGGAGTGAAACGGAATGGTCTAGCCCATCCTATCACTCCGTGGGTTATGCCCAATGGGGAGTACTTGCATCGCTTCGGACGGCGCTACGTCCTCCCCATATATATATATATATATATATATATATATATATATATATATATATATATATATATATATATATATATATATATATATATATATATATATATATATATATATATAAATATATATATATATAAAATTATAAATAAATAAATAAATAAAAATAAAAGTGCTACGATTGAAATGAAGTAGTGTAAAATTAATGTGAATATAAAATAGTCACCTTTAAATTTTTGTAAAAGAAAATATATTTTTAATTGTATATCTATTTTAATGTTTATTTTCTTGTAATAATAATAATGTTCATATAAGTTTGTCCTAAAATGTTTATGTTTCCGACTAGAGCGAAATGCAAAAGAATTTGTATATGTAATAAAATATAATTTTTCAAAATATAACCAAATCAAACCTCTAACGTTGTTTCATTCCAACCTTATGGTTGGAGTAAATAGATAAAGAAACTAAGATTGGTTCCGGATATGATTCACTACTTCACTTCCACTTAAAAAGTTTATAGGGATCTCAAAGCTGCCCTTTAACGTAGGAAGAAAAGCCGAAAATTGTCGAGCTTCAAACAAGAAGAAGGCTTCGGAGCTGAAGTAGTTGTGATTTTGGGTTCCTGTCGTCAATGAAATTAGATATGGAGTCAGAATCCTCTCAGCAAATGTTAACAACATAATCTGGTGGGGGTCTACGAAACAGAGCCATATCTACAGCATCCTATATATATATATATATATATATATATATATATATATATATATATATATATATATATATATATATATATATATATATATATATATATATATATATATATATATATATATATATATATATATATATATATATATATATATATATATATATATATATATATATATATATATATATATATATATATATATATATATATATATATATATATATATATATATATATATATATATATATATATATATATATATATATATATATATATATATATATATATATATATATATATATATATATATATATATATATATATATATATATATATATATATATATATATATATATATATATATATATATATATATATATATATATATATATATATATATATATATATATATATATATATATATATATATATATATATATATATATATATATATATATATATATATAATTGGTGAGGATGTGAGTGTTGGGGAATGGATGTAGCCTGCGGTAGACATGACCCCACGATTGTGGGAAAGGTTGTGATATATATATATATATATATATATATATATATATATATATATATATATATATATATATATATATATATATATATATATATATATAAACAAATAAAGTTAAATGAGGGAGTTTTTATTTGTAATATATCTGGTTATTAAAGACATTAAATCTGTTTGACAAGCAGTGAAATTGAAAAGAGTCTTCTCCCATTCTCTTCAGTTGAAGAGAGTCTTCTCTCATTCAGTTGAACCTCCTTTCTCTTTTACGCTATGCAATTTTGTTATCAGCTGCCGGCATCAGCTTTTAATTTAGCTATAAAGTCAAATTTCCGCAATATTTACGTTATATATATATATATATATATATATATATATATATATATATATATATATATATATATATATATATATATATATATATATATATATATATATATATATATATATATATATATATATATATATATATATATATATATATATATATATATATATATATATATATATATATATATATATATATATATATATATATAATATATATATATATATATATATATATATATATATATATATATATATATATATATATATATATATATATATATATATATATATATATATATATATATATATATATATATATATATATATATATATATATATATATATATATATATATATATATATATATATATATATATTATATATATTATGGAGGAGACAAGTAGCGCTCCCTAGGCGATGAGATTACCCCTTATTGGGAATATGGGATGTTAATGGTAATTCCCATCTCATCCCTGTGTCCAATGGTTCGATTAGCTCAATTTCGCGCTTACCTTATTCTACATGGAGCAGGCTTTCCTTCACACACATAAAACATTAATACTGACACAACCTTTTAGAAAAAAAAATCAATAATGGGGTCAACAACAGTAGCCTAGTAAAGCCCCAAGGACCCAAGGAACGACTTCCAAAAATAGCCTTTCATCAATCTCTTCCCTGTTACCACTTAGAAGTTGGTGGTCTCCGGTGATGGGGTTGAAGCCACCAAGACACTGCAGCCGACTTGTCATGAACACAGTCTATTTTTTTCATTAATTTCTGCAACATTCGCAGTCTGCAATTTCTTCTAGACCTCACCTCTTATTCTTGACTGAAACTCAGATGTTTGAGAGTTCTGATAGCAATATATATATATATATATATATATATATATATATATATATATATATATATATATATATATATATATATATATATATATATATATATATATATATATATATATATATATATAGAGGGACCGACCGGAAGCTGGAAATTTGCCGGGGCCGGGGTTGCCTAAAATTTGTAAAGAGGTTAAAAGCACTGAAATTTTAGGTTAAGAAAAAAAAAGATATAAATTTAACTGAGGTTTATTTAATTATAAGGAAGGAGTAAAATAGGCAACATTCACTTAAATTAATTATTATATGCATTTTCTCCGAAAAAAAAAATCAGAAAATTACAGATTTGTATAATAAAAGTTTTAAAAAAGGGACAAAAATTTTTGAAATTTTTTTTCCTTAATTCACAATTGCGATTCAACAGATTTACCCAGGTTTACCCCAAGGTAAAGTATGAAAAAATGTAATATATAAAATTATCAATATAACCTGTATTTATACATATCATTGTTATGCTATAGCTATGTATCAAACTTGTATCATTTAGCTACATTATTTCAAAATTATTATTTTGTTTATACTTTCAGTCACTATGGCTAAAAGATCAGCTTCAGCAGTATGGAAGTACTTTACAATGTTTCAAGATATGCTCGAAATAGCTAAATGTAACATCTGCAGTCAGAAAATTAGAAGAGGAGATCTGGGTGCCCAAAGTAAAAAAATTTCAATTAAATCTTTATGGGGACATCTAAAATCGGAACACAAAGATAGACATTCACTAGCAGTAAAGGAGCAGTCAAAGGAAACAGAAAAAAAAGAAAATATTGAAAAAAAATCAAGAAAAAAATCTTAATTTTCTTATATTTTGTTTGAAAATCTTTTTTATTATTTGACTGATTGAGTTGAAATTTCACGGGTATATTCATTTTTTCCCGAACTTCTAAGTTGATTTCGAACGTTTTTCTAAGAATATAACAGTTTGAAAGTTATTTGAACCCAAATTTGGAAAAAATGAAAAGCGGGGTCAAAAAACTGGTCTAAATGAGCTGAAAGTTTAACTGAATAATTTAGTCCCCAATTTCTTGCATTAATGGGAACAGATTTTTGATATCATGTCTATGAAAAAAAGTTATAATCACTTTAAAAAAAAAATTTGAAAAATTTTTCCGGAAAAAAAAAAATCGTAAAAAAAAAATTAAAAAAAAAAAAAAAACGCTATCTGTTAATTTTTTATTTTTGGATATTGTTTAGATATTTAGAGGAGGGACAGAGCTGCAATTTTTATTTAGTACATTATTAAATGCTATTTGTTTGAAGAAAGGTATAATCTCTCAAACTTTGGGAATTTTTGAAATTTGGTCAAAAATGGACCATTTTTGTAGATCCATTTCCTCCTCTATGCAACTATCCAAAAATTAAAAATGTTATAGTTGTATTTTTTTAAATATTTTTTTGTTCGAAAATGTGGATTTTTTTCAAAAAACAAAATAGTTGGTCAGCTTTGGGCTTATAACAATTTTTCTATATCTCTGGGAACAAAAGTCTATTACAAGCTTTAGTATCCATAGAACTCTAAAAATACAGTCCAAATTTCAGGCCATTTCGAAAGGTGGTTTGGCCCCACCATTCATTTAAAAAAGGGTTAAATTTCAAAAAGAAAAAAAAACTCTTTAATTGTTATAGACTCAGAAAAACGGACTTTCCTTCACAGGGAAAAAAGATATATACACTGAAAATTAATTTTTTTTGAAATTAGGGCTGTCCCCTTGATTACATTTTGTCATTTTAAACCCTGGCTGGCAAACCGACCGTGGCCCCGGCCCATGTCGGTATTTATTTATATATATATATATATATATATATATATATATATATATATATATATATATATATATATATATATATATATATATATATATATATATATATATATATATATATACGGGGGAGGGAAGTAACTCTCCAGAGGCGAAGATATTACCACCATTGGGTACATGGGATGTTAAGGGCACTTCCCATCTCATCCCACTGCCCAATGGTTTGCTTCCATTCGCTCTCACCTTCTTCTACACTTGGTAGGCTCTCCTTCATACACATAAGACATTAATACTGACACACAAGTCAATAATGGCGTCAACAACAGTAGCCTCGGAGAAGCCCCGGGGGGCGACTTCCAAAAATAGTGCTTCATCCACCACTTCCCCCATTACTACTTGGGTGTTGGTGGCCTCTGATGATGTGTTTGGTGCAAAAAAAACACTGCAGCAGGCTTGTCCTGATGCACGATCTATTTTTTTCATTAATTTCTGCAACATTCGCGGTTTGCACTTTAGTTTCCACTTTGTTGAACATCATCTCTCTTCTTCTAGAGCTCACCTCTTATTCTTGACCGAAACTCAGATGTTTGTGCGCTCTGATAGTAAACCCTATTCTGTTTCCTCCTATGTTCTCTGTCCTCAATTTTCAGCTAAAGGAGGTTGTTGTGCATACGTGCTCAATGATGTCGTTTGACCTCCTGTCCCTCATATGGAGTCTTCCGAATTTTTCACCTTATGGCTTAAGCTCTCTTGCCATTCTACGACTAAATTCATTTGTTCTGTTTATTTATCTTCTAATTCTATTGACTATTCTAAATTCTTCGACTATTTAAACTCCAAAATAGACCACACTCTCTCTCTTCTTCTCCTTTCTCAAAATCTTCATATTAGGTGATTTCAATATTCACCACCACCAATGGCTTTCTTCTAGTTCTCATGATACAGATGGTAAACGTGCTTTGCATTTCACTATCCAAAACGACCTTGAGCAGTTGGTGCAGCTCCCTACTCGTATCCCTGATCGTCTTGGAGATGAACCCAACATTATTGACCTTTTCCTAATTTTTAATCCTTCTCCTTATACTGTTAAACTATTTCCTTCTCTGGGTTCCTCCGATCACCTTCTTAATCTCTGTATCCTCTTCTTTCTCTTCAAGTCTTCAGCAAGAAAGACCCCCTTCTATTGAAAGGAAATGCTTGTGGCATTTCGGTGCAGCTAGTTGGTCGAAACTTGCGGTCGTACTTCTTCGATTTCCCGTGGAAAGATTATTGCTTCCGTGGGAGGAGTCACTCAGAGTGTGCAGAACGCATTACCTAGGTGATTCTCTCTGACATGGAGGGGTACATTCTATTTTCTTTCCCTTCTACTAAATCTAGCAAAACTTAGTTCAACTCCGCTTGTTTTGTGCTATAAACCTCAGGGATGTTGCCTTCAGGGATTACCATCGTCTTCAAATTCTAGAAACTCACGTTACTTATATTTCATCACGGAATCGTGAAAAATCTATCCTTCGTAACACTAAAAGCTCTATTCTCCATAGAAAATGCAAATAATCTTTCTGGGTCCTCATCTTCATGTTCTTTCTGGCATTTGGAAAAAATGTCAATTCTAACTTTGCTTCTTCCTCTTTCCCTCCTTTAATATTTTCCGACGGCACAACTGGTGTTTTACCTTCATCTAAAGATGAAATCTTCACTTAAATTTTTGCCTCAAATTCAACCTTAGGCGATTCCGGAGCTATTCCTCCTCCTTCAATCCCCTCTAACTTAATTATCCTTAAAATTGTCATTTCTGCTCTCTCTGAGCTTAATACTAAGAAGACCTATGGTCCTGATCCTATTCCTCCTGTGATTCTCAAAAATTGGGCATCCGAGCTTGAACCCTGCCTTGGTAAACTACTTCGTCTTTGTCTCTCTACTTTAACTTTCCCTTCTTGCTTGAAAAGTGCGCTCAGTCAGCCTGTACCGAAGAAGGGGAACCCTCTCATCCCTCTCAACCCTCCAGCTACTATCCCATTTCTTTGACTTCCGTTCTCTCTAAAGTTTTCGAATCTATCCTTAACAGGAAGATTTGGAACATCTCAATCCTTCTAATCTTATCTCTGATCGCCAATATGGCTTTCACAAGAAACGCTCTACTAGTGATCTTCTTTCCCTTCTCTCTGACTCTTGGTCTTCAGCTCTTCGGCATTTCGGTGAATCTTTTGATGTCGCTCTGGACATATCAAAAGCCTTCGACAGAGTCTGCCACAAAGCTTTGATTTCTAAACTTCCCTCTTTTGGTATCTAACCTTCCCTCTGTGATTTTCTCGCTAATTTCCTTTCCGGTCGTTCTATAGCAGCTGTTGTAGACGGCCACTGTTCTTCCTTTAAATTTATTAATAGTGGTTCCTCAGGGTTCTGTACTATCTCCAACACATTTTCTGCTTTTCATTAATGACCTTCTCTCCATTACCTCATCTCCTATCCACTCCTATGACGATGACTCCACACTTCATTACTCCTTCCAGTTAGAAAAACGCCCCACACAATAACAGTTGATAGGCTGAAGAAGGGTACCCTTGGAGCAACTAACCTCTGATCTTGCACGTATTTCAAATTGGTGCAGAGAAAACATGGTTGTTTTCAATCCCTCTAAAACTCAGTTCCTCTACCTCTACACTCGAGACAATCTTCCACACAACTATGATGTCTTCTTCGAAAACACACAACTCAAACCTTCAGACAAATTTGGAAAAACTTAGTGCGCAAGCACAAAAGCGCACATTTTTTCAAAAATTTAGTCCGCAAATGCGCACATGTTCGCAAGTCAAAAAAATTTTTAAAGCGCAATTTTAGGAACGCTAAAAAAAATAGAGCGGAAGTGTGTAAAGATGAATTATTTTTTAATTTTATTTGAAAGATGCAAATATATAACAAAAAATTAGAAAAAAATTTAATTTTTTTATTCAATTATCTATGATCTCTTCCTCCTCGTAGCTCTACTCTTTCATTCTGAACAGGGTCATATTCCCTTTCATAAAGATAAATTTTTCAAATTGCTGGATGCCATGGCTGCCCTCTTTGGTCATTGAATGTCAGAGCCTTGACTAAACAACCTCTCCATGGCCGCTGAGCTGGCTAATGGGGTTTTATACTTAATAAACAAGTCCACCCAGACTTAATGGGATTCACACGAAAACAGGTTCCTAGTGAGAGGAGTACTGTGGTGAACATTTACTGCAGCCCAGCTACCCAAAGTTTGTCCCAACTTCTCTTCCAGATGTGTCTGCTGGATATATGGAGCCTTCAGTTTCTGAAATATTTAGAAATGTTATCAAGAACTCAAATTTTTCTTAACTTTCATTTCAACGTTATGTCAGTGTATTATGAAAAAATATGTATAAATATATATATATATATATATATATATATATATATATATATATATATATATATATATATATATATATATATATAATAATAATAATAATAAAATAATAATAATAATAATAATAATAATAATAATAATAATAATAATAATAATAATAATAATAATAATAATAATAATAATAATAAATAATAATAATACAAGAGATGCCTAAAGTTTGTTACAAATTATAAAAGTAACACCTTAAATGAGTCCTTTTCAGACTCAATCCCATCACCTTCAGTGCCTAGATGTGGAGGAGTAAGATTCGATGAAATATAACACTTTATTTCCTCCAATGTCCTCATCATGACAGCTGGGTACTTTTCCTCATTTAACATACGTACCACTCCGAGTTTGAAGTGAGTGTGCAGTGCTGTTACCATAAGAAAATCAAAATCATCAAAGATAATGCTGAACTTCGGTTCAAAGCAAAAGAGCCAAAGCAAATTTGCGCTTTTGCTCTCTTAAAAAAGTTGTTGAGCGCAAAAGCAAAAGGCAGATTTTCGAAATTTCGCGCAAATGAGAAAGAGCAAATTTTTTACCAAAAGCGCATATATATATTATATATATATATATATATTATATATATATATATATATATATATATATATATATATATATATATATATATATATATATATATATATATATATATATATATATATATATATATATAATATTATATATATATATATAATATATATATATATATATATATATATATATATATATATATATATATATATATATATATATATATATATATATATATATATATATATATATATATATATATATATATATATATATATATATATATATATATATATATATATATATATATATTATATATATATATATATATATATATATTATATATATAGTATATATATATATAATATATATATATTATATATATATATATATATATATATATATATATATATATAATATATATATATATATATATATATATATATATATATATATATATATATATATATATATATATATATTATATATATATTATATATATATATATATATATATATATATATATATATATATATGTATATATATATATATATATATATATATATATATATATATATATATATATATATATATATATATATATATATATATATATATATATATATATATATATATATATATATATATATATATATATATATATATTATATATATATATATATAAGTATATATATATATATATATATATATATATATATATATATATATATAT
>SEYY01013509.1:0-2500 GCA_009176605.1 Armadillidium nasatum
GTGATCTTTCTTGAAAATCACATTATTTCTCTCTCTAAACAAGCTTCTAAGAGGTTGGGTGTTCTGTGGCGCCTTCGTAGTTTTTTACGCCACCCCAGTTGCTTGCTCTGTATAGGGGTGTTGTTCGCCCCTGTATGGAGTACGCCTCGCATATCTGGGGTGGGTCCACACACACAGCTCATCTTGAAAAGGTGGAGTCTAGGGCTTTTCGTCTTATCAACTCTCCTGCTCTTACTAACTCTCTCCAATCTCTTTCTTCCCGTCGAATTGTTGCGTCACTCTCTCTTTACTATCGCTATTACAACGGTCATTGCTCTTCTGAACTCTCACGTCGCATACCTCCTCCACTGAGAAGGGCTCGTGCGACACGTCTTTCTACACAGTCTCATCCTTTCTCTGTCCAACTCTCCGACCCCAGACTTAACCGCTATGCTCAATCTTACATGTACTCTACTGGTAAAGTCTGGAACACACTTCCTTTATCTGTTTTCCCAACTTCCTTTGACTTGCACACTTTTAAACGCCGTGTGTCGGGTCACGTCGGCCATTAGCGACCCTGAATCTGATTGCTTCCCAACTCCGGTGGATATTGGTAGGCCTTGGGCCTTTGCCCACCGGAGGAGATATAAAAAAAAAAAAAAAAAAAAAAAAATTAAAACAATATTTTCTAACACCAATATATTGATATTTTTTTAACTGATAGTATCGAGAACAATTTGATATTTTTAAAATTATGGATAATCGATATATCGACACTTTTTAAATATCGGCATCTCTAGGTACGATTAGGGATGCCGAAATCGTTTCGATGTATATTGATATCATAGACTGATTGATATCATAGACTTTGATTGATATCGATATTTTTTACGATAGCATAAAAAAATCGATGATATTTTCAAAGCCAATATATCGACATATTGATATTTTTTCCTCAGTATCGAACCAACGAATTTTTATTTTTTTTACTTCTAGAAATTTTTAGTGTTCTGCTCCTATATAAAATAAAAAAAAAGCAAAAAAAAAATTTTTCATGTTCTTAATATATATATATATATATATATATATATATATATATATATATATATATATATATATATATATATATATATATAATATATATATATATATATATATATATATATATATATATATAAATAAATATAGGAAGAGGACGTAGCACCGTCCGAAACGATGCAAGTACCCCCCATTGGGCATAAGCCGCGGAGTGATAAGATGGGCTAGACCATTCCGTTTCACTCCTTTGCCCTTTGATTCCTTCCTTTTCTCTAGTGTACCCTCGCCTCATATTGGAGTGTCTATGCTACCACAACCTTCACCCCATTTCCTCACTTGTTCCCACAAATTTACAAGCGCTTACTCTTACATTACCTTTATAAAAAAAATTTAAAATGGCGAAACTCAAAGCAGCCTCGGAGATGCTTCGAGGGGCGGCATCCAAAGAATACCCTCATCCACCCCTCTCCCCATCATCACTTGGGAGTTGGCGGCCTCCGATGATAGGGATGGTGCAGCCAGGACCCGGCGTTCGGCTAGCCCCGGTGAACGTTCTTCTTTTTTCATTAATTTCTGCAACATTCGTGGTCTTTTTTCTAATTTCCCCTTTGTAGAACAACATCTCTCTGCTTCTAAACCTCATCTCTTGTTCTTAACTGAAACTCAGGTGCTTGAGTGTGCTGACAGTAAACCTTATTCTGTTACCTCCTACTGTCTCTATCCTCAATTTTCAGCCAAAGACGGATGTTGGTAATATGTCCGCAACAATTAATTTGCTCTCGTATCTCTAATTTGTAGTTTCCTGAATTCTCTACTTTATGGTTTAAGTCTCTTGCAATTCTACTACAAAACTTTTTTGTTCTGTCAATTTATTTCATAATTCTACTGACTATAAAAAATTCTTTGGCTTTTTAAACTCCAAAATAGAGCACATTCTTTTTTTCTCCTTTCTGCCGAAATCATCATTTTAGGTGATTTCAATGTTCACCACCGCCAATGGCTTTAATCTAATTCTCATGATCCAGTCGGTAAATTCGCCTACGACTTTTTTATCCAGAACAACCTTGAGCAGTTGGTGCATCCCCCTACCCATATCCCTGACCGCCTTGGTGATGAGCCCAACATATTTGATCTTGTTTTAACCTCTTATCCTTCTCCTTATACTGTTAAACTCTTTCCTCCTCTGGGTTCATCCCATCATCTTCTTATCTCCGTATTTTGTTCTATCTCTCCAAGTCTTACTCAAGAACGGCCACTGCCTTCTGCGAGGAGACGTTTCTGGCACTTCGGACCCTCCAATTGGTCTGATCTCGACTTGCGATTTTACTTTACTGATTTCCCATGGAATAATTACTGATTTCGTGGGAAGGGTTCCTCGGAATGTGCTGAACGCATAACCGAAGTGATTCTCTCTGGCATGGAGGCGTACATTCCATTCTACTAAACCTAACAAACCTTGGTTTAAAGGGAAAAGCCTCGATCA
>SEYY01013509.1:15000-47500 GCA_009176605.1 Armadillidium nasatum
TCGTTTGACAACCTAACCTGGACTTAAAGGTTAAATTTATGCATATGACCAGTAAATATTAACCTGGTTAATGCTGACTTTCTCAGTAATGTAAAAAAAAATAAAAAATTGGCATTTTAATATACCTAATTTACTTTATTTCATATTTTGTAATTATAATTTCAATATGTGAAAAAAAATATGCTCACAAACTTTTTTTAGCTCTGAAATAGATAAGGTTTTTAAAATTTACTCCAACGCTGATACAGCACCTGGTAGTGCAAATTCAAAGGATAAGTTTTTGAAGTTGTACAATATGATGTAAAATTGTTGTATTTATTAATCTTTAAGTAAATTTTTAAGAGTTTTTGGTGCTTTTAATGTACAAAATTTGTTTCATTGCTTCAATTTAACCAAACAACTTGATTTCAGATCATTTTGTCTTTGTAGTTTCAAATTATTGAAAAAAAAATATTCAGTTAAACCTGAGTATTACCTTTGTTTTTTGTTGGTATTTATTGGAATAAGTGGTCTGCAGTTTATGTAAAAAAAAATTTTATGCATTTAAATATATTTGTCTGTATAATTTCAATATAGTAGAAATTAAACTCACTATAGCAAGCCAGCTTTACCTTACCTATATGTTAAAGCACCTATGACCATAAAAAATAATGTAAAGCCACAAGGGCCTGTTTAGTCTTTCCCAATCAACTAAGGTGGATGATTTTCCTATCCAAATTCACATTCAAAATATATATAATTTAAAGTATACAATATATGGACTAAATAAGCAATGACAAACAACCACACCAATGCCATCTTCTTTGAGTCAAAGCTTCTTAAGCACCTGCCAGTTTCTTAATCCTCTCATAAGCTGGCTTTGAGTGGCTTTCTTACAATCTTTCAGTTTGACTCAAAGAACGGGGTTTTCAGAAATCTATCTCAATCAGCTGTTCTTTTTTTTTTTACTACATTTTTTTCATTTTCTGTTATTCTTCATGGTGGCTGGATGGTCTTGCGATTTTTGTGATGAAGAAAATGTTGCAATATTGCAAATAAAACTGTTTTTTGAAAAAATTTCCTTTTAAGGAATGTTATAAGTATATAGGTATATTGCGATGTGGCAAAAAATGAATTATATATATATATATATATATATATATATATATATATATATATATATATATATATATATATATATATATATATATATATATATATATATATATATAATATATAGGTAAGGTGGAGATTGTTTCTGAGTTTCGATTTTTAAAAAATATCGAAAATCGAAAATATCGGAGAAGCCTATCGTAAACGAGAGAGTTGTCAGAGGTACGAGGTACTATTACTAGACATAGACACAATTATTATTACTTACTTTTCTAGCAGAACCTAATTCGACTTATCATAACCTGAACTACCGAAATTGCCGTAAAAAGAGGCCTAACCTACACAAGAATTTGCCGTAAAAGAGACCTAACGTACACAAGAACGTTTAGCCTAAGGCTAAGTATAGGTATGAAAATATCGATTAATCAGAAATATTGACATAAAAAAATATTGATATAAAAAATATCGAAACTCAGAAACAATCTCCACCTAAGCCATATATATATATATATATATATATATATATATATATATATATATATATATATATATATATATATATATATATATATATATATATATATATATATTTAAATTTGTTGACTTCATATAGTGAAGTGATTGTTGTTTGACTCTCCTTCATTTTTGCCAAATACTTGAATACCAGGTTGCCATATTTGACGTTAAGCCTTTTGTTATTTTTAGCATTTAAAAAAAAAAAATTTTTTAAATATATATATATTATATATATATATTATATATATATATATATATATATATATATATATATATATATATATATATATATATATATATATATATATATATATATATTATATATATATATATATATATATATATATATATTATGCCAAAAAATGCATCTTTAAGCAGATCACTTTTTGTTATTGAGGCTTCATTTAAAGTAAGAATTTGAAATTTTAAGTATAATGTAAAAATTATCAATTTTCTTTGTTTATAAATGATAGTAATTTTAATTATTTTAATTGTTTCAGCTGATATAAGTATATAAAAAGATTGTTCTAAATTACATTTTTAATAAAGTTTAAAGCAGATATCTATTAAAAAAAAAAAAAAAAGGCAGTTCTTTGCTCTTCAGAGATAGCAGTTAAGAGTGAGTATTTAATCCAGATTATCATTATTGTTTATATATAGTAGACATAAGAATTTAGGATTTCAACTTTGTCACTGTTTTATGTTTTTGAAATAGAGTCCAGTTAAGTAAAATTTGAAAATTTTACTACTTTTTGTGTGTTTCAATGCATAACTACACTAATATTTTCTAATACATTCTTTATTTGAACCAAAATTGTACGTCTATTCCATCTAAAATGTTATGTACAGTATGTGTCATAGTTGCAACTTTCAAATACCTATTCTTAGTTACACCAATATTTTCTATTAATACAGTATATTCTTTGTTTAAACCATAGATTGCCAAAGTGGTCAGTATCGAACTCCCCCCCCCCCCAAAGGGTTGATACAACATTCAAAGGGGAAGAAAATTAATCTAGGGATGATCAGGGGTAGAAAATTGATCATGAATCAGTTGGGTTTTGATTGAGAACATTGCAGACAGTAACAATAATAAATATTGTTAATATGAGTAAATTGTTTTGCGAGGAAAGGAGAAGTCCAGAAATTGTGTAATATAAAAATTTATCTGATTGAGTCAATCAAAAAGCATAATTATTCTCTGAATAATTTAAAAAGCTTAGAAAAGTTAGCCTCATTTTGAGTTTCATATTCTAAAATACTCAAAATCTAGCAATCTAAATGTCCAAAAGAGTCATAGATATGTAACTTAAAATTCAGCCGTAATATTTCAAAGAATTATAAGAATGTGTATAATGTTTGAAAGGGTAATTTGACTTTGTAATGAGTGTGTGAAAAAGATAAAAAGGATCATCTGATATTAAATAAATTTCATTAATTTTCTTTTTAATAGAAAATAATCTTAGTTTGGACTTCAAAAAATTATCCTTAAATTATATCTGTATTTCCTATTTTTCAGATTCACAATGGGAGACCGATATAATATCCATTCACAGCTGGAACACTTACAATCAAAATATATTGGTACAGGTAAGCGCAAATTTCTCTTTTAAAATTTTCCAAACATTTTTTATTTTGAAATTTTAAAGTTTCAAAATTGTTCTAATTTATATATATATATATATATATATATATATATATATATATATATATATATATATATATATATATATATATATATATATATATATATATATATATATATATATATATATATATATATATATATATATATATATATATAATATATATATATATATATATATATATATATATATATATATATATATATATATATATATATATATATATATATATATATATATATATATATATATATATATAATATATATATATGAATCAATCTGCAGATCAAATATAAATAAATTGAAAATCAAGTAACTGGTTTATACCTGCTTAAAGATGTATTTTTACAGTGCTGTAATGAATCACCTTCAAAGCTCTACAATTCACCAGTAGGTAACAGTAGTCTCCTTTGCACCTGATGAAAAAGTTTCATAATATATCCGGATTACACTGGGTCAAGTTCAGTTCACAGAGCGTTACTGCACAAAGTTTGCTTTAGTTTCTTATTCAGTGTTTTACTCTTTAAATTTGGAGCAATGGATATTCATGAGGCTCTTGAAGTTTTGATATCCTCATCTTCTATGCCTTTAAAAAGGGAAACATCTGAAGAAGTATGTGAAGGTAAATTTGATTTTTCCAAATATTATAACCTGTCCAGAATTTTTGCCTCAAAGTTGGATAAAGTAAATTTTCTTCAGAGAGAACAAGTGCATTCTTTAGATTTTTATTTAAATTTATTCGTAAAATAAGAATACGTAGTTCAAAGTAGCTTCCATTTTTCCAGACAATCCATGCTCAAGCCAGAGTGAACTCTCTGAAGGCACTTCATCTCTCCAGCCACCGCTACCTGTAAGTAGTTCTTCTGAAATTATTAGTCAGCAAGTAAGTGGTAAGAAGAGGACTAGGAATCCAGAGAAATGGAAAAAGACAATTAGGCAGCGGTTAAGAAATAATGGAGGAGCCTATTTTTCAGTAAAAGGGAAAGCCATGGCTAAAAAGGAATTCCAGAATACACCTTGTTTATGTAAGAAAAGGTGTAATACTAAATTTTCAGAAAAAGAAAGAAGACGAATTTTTGAATCATTTTGGAAACTGGGAGATTACAGTAAACAAAATATCTACATATGGGGTTGTGTTCAACCTTGTTCTGTGAGAAGAAAACGACCGCGAGAAGGGTGTGGTAGTGAGAAGAATGTCTCGTACTCATACACTTTGAGAGATGGTGTCAAGTCTGACACTGTGTGCAAGAAGTATTTTCTTGATACTCTACAACTTAGTCATGGTAGGGTTTATCGATGCATTTCGAAGCCTGAAGTTCATGCTGTAGTTGATGCAAGAGGCAAAAAGAGACCACCTAACAAAAGAGATGATAGCAAAATAGCTCACATTAATTAATTGTTTGCTTATCATAGGTAACCATTATAATAGGAAAAAATCCAGAGAAATAAATATCTTTAACCTTGCTTGAGCATCAGGAAATATGTGATATACGTTGAAAGGTGCAGTGCCACTAAAACAATAATTTTACCATCTTGTACTTTCAACTAAATTCAGCTGATATTGTTTTTGAATTGGAAAAATATTTGCACATAGCCAAAGCTTTGCAAGCGAATGAGTAACTTGAAACTGATAAAAGTTGCATTGTCATATACATGCTTTGTTATTGCATTCAATCTTCAGAAAGTTCCATCATTCTACAGCCTATTATAAAATGAAACTTTTATTTGCGTGCGTACAATATTGATATTCATCCCTTTAGCAAAGTTAATGGTTAAATCCACTTGTAAGAAGAAGCAGAAGAAGGTAATTGAATTCCATGACTTAGCATTTGTTCTTGTCAAATCTTAGTCAAGAAGCTAGAAGCTAAAAAACCTATTAATGTAATTCTGTACTCACACAAATTTTATTGGACAAACATTTAAAATACCTTCACTTAATGAATCTAGTTCACGATCATCAATTAAACATCGATCAATTGCCCATAAATTCTTTGTTTCAAGGTAGTCATTTTTGCCAAATGACCAAGATTATGGAGTCATCGAATTAGCTTCAAGGAAGTATTTTCGTATTTATACACCTTAAATTGGATGAAAAATTTTCGAAGTTGTGGAAATAGCAACCAAGTTTTTTTCACAAAAATAAATAAATTAAAAAATAAATTAGAGATATTGATATTAGTTACTTAAACAAATGACTGTGACCAGAGAGTAAATGACATGAAATAAGGTGAATTTATTTTGATTAAGGAGAACTGTGAACTTTGAAGCTTAAATATTCTTATTTGTGATCTTGATTTGTATATAATCTTGACCCAAAATAAATATTCATAAGGTATCTTAAAAAAATGGATAGGTGAAGAAGTGATGTAACTAAAGAGGAAAACCTGCAATGAAAGGAATTGTAGTAGGAGAGAGAGAAAAAAAAAAGTGAAAAATGTTTAATGATATTCAAGTAATGCTCTTTATTAAATACAACTGTTGAAAACTTTCAAAATTATAATACGGTATATATATATATATATATATATATATATATATATATATATATATATATATATATATATATATATATATATATATATATATATATATATATATATATATATATATATATATATATATATATATATATATATATATATACACATAAACTGTGGAATAAAATTTAAAAATTATATACTGCTAATGAGGATTCAAACCCTGACCTCTAAGATGGTAAGACATTGCACTAACCACTACACCACTGATGGTACAAAAAGGAATCACGTTGGATGGAATCATGGCGGTTGTTCATGAGAAGTTCCAACGTGATTCCTTTTTGTACCATCAGTGGTGTAATGGTTAGCGCAATGTCTTACCATCTTAGAGGTCAGGGTTCGAATCCTCATTAGCAGTATATAATTATATATATATATATATATATATATATATATATATATATATATATATATATATATATATATATATATATATATATATATATATATATATATATATATATATATATAATATATATCTTTAGCGCTAATTAAGTTCGCACTTTTTATATGTATTCAAATATTTATATGTATTTGATATATATATATATATATATATATATATATATATATATATATATATATATATATATATATATATATATATATATATATATATATATATATATATATATATATATATATATATATATATATATATATATATATATATATATATATATATATATATATATATATGCCAAAATGAGTTATTCATATGCATTTATATGTTGATAAAATCTCCTAATTAATTATTTGCAAATGATTGAAAACACCAAAAAATAAATCTGTTTATTAGCTCTATGATATTTAGTATTTAATTAGAATAAATTATGACAGAATGATGTTCACTAACTTATCCTTTATAGACTATGTCTAAGTACAATAATAATAATATTATTTCACTTTCATAAAAAAAAATAAAAAAATAAAAATCTAAATCTGCAAGTGAATACAACAAAAAGCTTTTTACTGAAACTCTTCCCTAAAATTTAATGTAATAATAAAACAAAAAAGCTAAAGGAGACCGCTATACCGAATATATTTATATATACTCATTAACTATTAGCAATATATGACTTAAAATAAAAATAAATTGAGAATTAATGGAGGCATCAACGAGCGCACGATTCCGGAAGAAAGGAAGCATAAAAACTTAAGACAGTTTGCAGTATCTCTATTGTCTATGCATCATTGAAGATTATTTTTTAGTTAGGATATATATATATATATATATATATATATATATATATATATATATATATATATATATATATATATATATATATATATATATATATATATATATATATATATATATATATATATATATATATATATATATATATATATATATATATATATATATATATATATATATATATATATATATATATATATATATATATGGGTGTCCCATTCGCTCTCGGGCTCAGATATTAGCTTATAGAGTAGTGGTCATGTGTTAATAAAATTTGCCACGAACAAACCTTGGCCTGCGAGAATCATCCTGACATTACAAGTGGTGGAAGCAATCACCATAAGCATCAAGGCATGCCTGCACACGCTTTTACATGTTACGGAAGATTGCCGCCAACATACTGGGAGTCACAGCGTCACTTGCCTGCTGAATATTGTTTTTTAGTTGCGTTAGAGTATGTGATTTAAGCATGTTCAATAGGAAGAAACACGGGGGTGTAAGTCAGGTGACCTTGGTGGCCAAAGTCCCTTGGAAATGACCCAATCTTCAAAGAAGGACTTTTTTTTTTTTTTTTTAAACTTATAACCAATACTTTGATATCTTTAAGCGCATATCTGGGGCCGAGAGCGAGTGACGCCCTTTAGTATTTTCAGAACATTGATTTTAAAATTGTTAATATGTGACAACATGAACAGACAGGCAAAATTCTAGTACTTTAAATTTAGATCTCTGAAATTGTGATGCAGAAGCAATCTTTTCTCCAGTTTTTGGGTAATTCAATTTTGTTTTGGAGAGTATATTTGTCCCTCACTACTAAACTGCCTTTCACTCTCAATAGAAGAATGTAGAACACTTATAATTCCAGTATAAGTAAATTAATCGTCCCCTCATATATATATATATATATATATATATATATATATATATATATATATATATATATATAATATATATATATATATATATATATATATATATATATATATATATATATATATATATATATATATATATATATATATATATATATATTATTAAATTTTATTTATTTTTAAGGTCATGCGGACACTAGTCAGTTTGAATGGTGTGTAAATCAACATAGAGATACCTATGGATCTTTTATGGGACACTTCGACTTGTTGAATCTTGTAGCAGTTGCAGAAAATGAAACTAAAGCTCGTATACGATTTAATCTTATGGAGAAAATGGTTCAACCTTGTGGACCTCCTCCAGAAAAGAATGAAGAAATTTTACAATGAAGTTAATCTCATATTGTAAATTTTATTATTTGATAAGTTTTATAGTAAAGTTGAAAATTTCAATTTTTTTTTCGTTATTCCTTCTTTAAGTGCATTTTTAAGTAGTTATTTTTTTTTCCATTCCTTTTCTGTACTATATGCAGAGGTGAGCATCGTTACTCAAAAAGTAATTCCGTTATCGTTACTCCGTTACTCGTAAGAAGTAATTCCGTTATCGTTACTCCGTTACTCGTAAGAAGTAATTCCGTTATCGTTATTCCGTTTCTTTGAATGAAAAAGGAAAACTAACGAAAGTTCCGTTACTCCATTACTTTTACCTCTTGACTACGACATTAATTACGGTATCTTAGGTAATTTATAAATTTGTGTATATTAAATTTTCAATGTTATCATTATTTTTAAAAATTTTACTAATAAATTTTGAATAATTGCATAAAAAATTCATAATTATGCATAAATTATAAACACGAATTTATTTATTTTATTTATATCGTTTTTGGCATTCCCTTATAAGGTTGCATTTTCAATGTCTTCTGCATTCTGTTGGTTGCTTTGTAATTTAAAAGAAAAAATACACTTTAATTAGTATAAGCATAAGCAGCAATATTGCTTGAAAAATACCTAAAGCAAGTATTGAATCTTTGTAAGATTATATTGTTGACGTTAAAGTTTACATTTCCTAAGATTAGCATATATATATATATATATATATATATATATATATATATATATATATATATATATATATATATATATATATATATATATATATATATATATATATATATATATATATATATATATATATATATATATATATATATATATATAGGAAAAGGAATTTTAACTTTACTGTCTTGGTCAATTGTTTATCAAAGAAAGTCGAACAAAATGTAACTGACAAAAAAGTAACGGAAGTTATTTTCTACATAAAAAATGTAATTTCAACGTTACCCAAAAAACTAGTTCCGTTAGTAACGGATCGGTGCCCACCTCTGACTATCTGTAATATTTAAAGTTCCCTCTTCGGAAGATATTTAAGAAAGGGGTGCTTATGGTAAGGCGGGAAACAAAATTAAGTTTCTGAATTAAATTTATTTTTATAGTTTACAAAATATTGATAAACCTTACACTTTATGTTCAGTAGTTCATGTTCTTTATTGATAAGTTAAACTACAGCTAGAGGTGCGACCTGCTGTTTTGAAACTTAATTATTATTATTATTAACTCATCCCCAAAAATAGCAAATTTTTTTTTTTCTGAGAACAGCTATTTTAAGTTTTTTTCCCCTGAATAATTGTAAAAGAAGGAAATGAGTATTAACTTCTACTGGAATATAAATTTTCCATTCTCTATGAAGATCAACTTTTAATGGGAATGGTCCATTACTATTTTTGGGCTTTGGTGGCAAGAATCCTCAAAACTTAAATTTACGAGTAATTTTTTTTTAGTATTCATTTGATTCACATCAAACAGAAGGCAAACTCCTACATTTGGCCATTTCAAAAACGTTCATTTCGAGCGTTTTTCTGTATCTATCCGTTTGTCTTTTACTGGCAATTGAAAGGCATAAAAATGAAAAAAAAAAAAATAAAAAATAAAAAAAATATATATATATATATATATATATATATATATATATATATATATATATATATATATATATATATATATATATATATATATATATATATATATATATATATATATATATATATATATATATATATATATAGTGTTACTGGATCTCACCGACAAACTTGTAGAACCGGTAGGTCATACATAGGTGAACATTTTTTGTTAAAGTACATTATACTTCCCAACCTGTCGTCTCGAAGTTATGCGCATGTGTCCGTGTACTCGCCCCTACTTACGATTAGGAAATCTAATAGAAACAGTTTGTACACAATACATTTTATTGGAAAACCTGTTTATATTACAATATATGTCCAAACAGTCTGCCCTGCACCTCATTACATGCCTGAAACCGTTATAACAATGACCATCGGACTCTGTCTAGCATGGCACGATTCTGGGTGATATGGTGAAACGCATCATTTGATACAGGCAATCAACCGAGCTCTAGGGGGAACTAGAGTTTCATACACCATACCTTTGACATGCCCCCAAAGATAAAAGTCAAGTGGTGCAGGTCAGGTGAACCAAAGCCGACGGTTAGCTGCGCCTGCGTATCAACACAGAAGTGTGCTGAGGCGCACCGCAAACAGTACGTTATCCAGCAGGTCCGGAAGTACGGTCTGCAGGAACTGTAGGTAAGCATCTCCTGTTTACCTTGGTCCCAACAAATGTCTACCAACAATTCGAGCCCAGATGTTCACGGAAAACCATTGTTGATGATGTCGAGCAGCAATCGCATGTGGGTTCGCATAGTCCCAGACATGGCTATTCTGCTGTTAAAATAACCGTCACGAGTAAAGTAGGCTTCATCTATGAATAACACGTGCGTGGAGAATGCGGCATCATTTTCTCAGAGATGAAGGAACCACCGTACAAAGTGCATAATCGCCTGGTCCAGGAGCTGAGCCCTCTGAAAGTGGTACACATGTAGGTTGTATTCCCGCTGAACACTATATGGACAGATGACTTACACTCATAGCATGGGCCACGACACGGATGACCGATGACGAGGCCTCGACCACCTCATCCTCAAACACCGGTGTCCTCACAACACTCATTTCACCGCCGACATGATCAAGTGAAGGTTGACTCTTTCCCGTAGACAGCGATGTGTTGCATGCAGCAAAGGTACTGTGGTGTGGATGTCTCCTGTTAGGATAACGTTGCTCGTAGATGTGACGAGCATCTCATTCATTTCCCCAGACTCACTGTAACACATTATCAAGGCGGTCAGTTCGTGTAACTCGTAGTCCATTTTTACTGCTACCCTCACAACATCAAGCGGACGTATCGGTAAGCGTGTCCTTACGCACCCAAAGCAGGACTTTGTTACTTGGCGTGGCGCACACCTCGTCCGATGCGCAGAACTCCAAGACCACGGGTTGAGGGGGTATATGTTCCTTAACAAAAAATGTTCGACTCTGTATAACCAATCAGTCCTACAAGTTTATATATATATATATATATATATATATATATATATATATATATATATATATATATATATATATATATATATATATATATATATATATATATATATATATATATATATATATATATATATATATATATATATATATATATATATATATATATATATATATATATATATATATATATATATATATATATATATATATATATATATATATATATATATATATATATATATATATATATATATTATTATATTATTTTTTTTTTTACTTGAATTGTTTTTTTTTTTTTTTAAAAAAAAAAATAAAAAAAAAAAAAAAAAATTATCTGAGATCGTTTTAAACTATTTTCCTGACAAAAGTCCAAAAATTTTGTCAAAAATAAAAACTGATATTTTCTTTCCTTTTTCAAATCGACCAATATGAATTTACGAGAGCATATTGCAGTGGATGATTAACCCTTTTTTATTTAGATCGTTTTTCTATATACCCTATAACGAACCCCCCCCCCTTTTTTTTTTTTTGTCCACACACAGGTAAAACGGGTAAAAAAATAATAGTAAAAAAAAAAAAAAAAAAAAAAATAAAAAAAAAAAAAAAAAAAAAAAGATAAACGCACGATTTTTGTTCTATCACGAAATGTTTCTGATTGACTGGGTTTATTTACTTGTTTCTTACGTGCTCAATAAGATAATATAGAAAATTGTACAAACCTTCTCATTCGCGTTATCATTATATATATATATATATATATATATATATATATATATATATATATATATATATATATATATATATATATATATATATATATATATATATATATATATATATATATATATATATATATATATATATATATATATATATATATATATATATATATATATATAAGGTGGAATCAAATATCCGGAAGATTTGATCAAAAGTCTATAATAGACTATTTTATTGTATCCGACTATAGGATAGTGGAAAATGTAAAGGTAATTCCGGGAGTCAGTTTTGACTCTGATCATAGATTGGTAGTGGCAAAAATAAAAACACAAGAAACAAGATGGCAAATAACAGAAAAGCGAAAAGTAATTAAAGTGGAAGCCTTAAAAGAGCAAGAAAAGAGGGAGGAATATGTGGAGAAGTTAAAGGAAAGATTGGCAAGAATAGAGGATACAAATGTAAATTTGCAGGAAATTATAGGTAAAACAGCAGAAGAGACCCTGGGAGTAAAATGGTATGGAGGAACAAGGAAAAAGCATACTATATGGTGGAATGAGGAAGTAAAGATGGCGGTGTGCGAAAAGAATAAGAAAATGAGAAGATGGTTGAGAAGAAGAACAGCACAGACTAGAGCAGATTTATGTGACTGCAAGAAATAGAGCAGAGATAGTAAAAAGGGAAGTAAAAAGACTGATGAATATAAGACTGGCAGAAGAACTGGAGGAAGATGTGGAGGGAGGAAAGAAGAAGATATTTAAGCTGGCAAAAACGTATAAAAAATCGAAGAAGAAACTTTATAGTATCAAAGATAAAGAAGGTGAAGTACTTACGGCCCAAGAAGAGGTAAACGAGAGATGGACGGAATATTTTGAGGAGTTGTTAAATGTAGAGGAAGATTTAGGTGAGGAGGAGCAATATGAGGGAGAGAGAGAGGGAGAGGAGGATCCTATAACGGAGGAGGAATATGAGGAAGCATTGTCAAAGATGAAAAATGGAAAAGCGCCGGGTGAGGATGGAATAGTTATAGAACTGATAAAAGAGGGAGGAGTGGAGTTGAAGAAGAGAGTAGTGGACCTTTTTAACAGGTGTTGGAGGGATGGTGTAGTTCCCGGTAGATGGGGTAAAATAATTGTTTTACCCATCTACAAAGGCAAGGGAGACACGGGGGAGTGTGGAAATTATAGAGGAATAGCACTGTTGGACCATATAGCCAAAGTATACGAAAGAATTCTAGAGAAAAGATTGAGAAGAATGATAGAAGGGCAGTTGGGTGAAGAGCAACATGGGTACAGGAAGGGAAGAAGTACCTCGGATCTACTGTTTGCCTTGAGAATAGTATTAGAGAAGAGCTGGGAATTTAACAAAACAGTGTATATAGCCTTTCTGGATCTAAAAAAGGCCTTTGACTCAGTACCCAGAAATATACTGTGGAGAATGTTGGGAGAGGTATATGGAGTGGAGGAAAGATTGAGAAAAGCAATAATGAGCTTGTATACTGTATGTGAATGTAAGGTAAGAACCGGATGCGAAAATGACAGATGGTTTGAAATAGGGACAGGAGTAAGGCAAGGAAGTATTCTGTCTCCACTGCTTTTTATAGCATACTTGGATGTGGTTATTGGTAGGGTTAAAGAAGAATTCCCGAACATGAACGGTGATATAATGGGGTATGCAGATGATTTAGCTTGTTGGAGTGAAGAAGAGGAAACATTGAGAGGGTTAATGGAGAGTTTTGAGAGAAACTTGAGAGAGGTGGGGCTGAAAATGAACACGGAAAAGACGGTAATTATGAGAGTGGGTAGAGGAGAGGAGAGAGAGGTAGAGATCATCATTGACGGAGAAAGATTAAAAAATGTAGAACAGTTTGTGTATCTGGGTAGTGTTTTTACGAGTAGAGGAGGATGTGTGTGTGAGGTGGAAGCTAGAATGGAAAAATATGGAAGAACAATGAGAGCACTGTTCCCAATTATGAAGGATCGGGTGATGGATATAGAGGTGAAAAGGATTATATTCGATAATATATTGGTGCCCACCCTGACATATGGAGCAGAAACCTGGAGCGTTTCAACTAGGGAAGAAAAAAGGATCGAAGCTGCTGAAATGAGAGTGTTGAGAACGATGATGGGAAAGACGAGAAGAGATAGATTGAGAAATGAATGGTTTAGAGAGAGAGTTGGTGTAGTGCCGGTGTTAAATAGAATCGACGCGGCGAGATTGAGGTGGTGGGGGCATGTGGAAAGAATGCCTGAAGAACGAGTAGCAAGTAGGAGGTGGAGGTGGAGAGTGGAGGGAGTGAGGCCGAGGGGGAGACCGAGGGGAAGATGGAGAGATTGTGTGGAGAGAGCGTTGAGAAGAAATGGACTGCCTGCGATGCAACAACTTTTGGAGGACGGTGTGCTGCTGGAGAGGAATGCGTGGAGGACGATGCTGTCTCCGCTGACAGGCCGTAGGCCTACCTGAGGGAAGACGTAAGACGTAAGTAAGTAATATATATATATATATATATATATATATATATATATATATATATATATATATATCAGAAAGTATTTAATTTAGGAATTTATTGATTGAAAATTCATTTTTTAAAAGTTATTCTGTCCATCCTATACCCGCCCATGGGCCGGCCCGGACACGAGTACTACGGGTTTACCCGTACCCGTGCAGGTCTCTATAATATATATATATATATATATATATATATATATATATATATATATATATATATATATATATATATATATATATATATATATATATATATATATATATATATATATATATATATATATATATATATATATATATATATATATATATATATATATATATATATATATATATATATATATATATATATATATATATATATATATATATATATATATATATATATATATATATATATATATATATATATATATATATATATATATATATATATATATATATATATATATATAGAAGAAGTCTTTTTTTTTTTCCTCTTTCAGAAAAGTCGCTAAGTCTGTTACACTTATGTAAACAACTTCAGCAATATGTACGAGTAAGAAACGAGGAATTTTTTTCCTTTCTTTCTGTTAAATAAGCCCTTAAACCAAACTGTATTAAAGGAAGAGTAAAAATTGAAAGTCACGCAGAAAATATTATAAGCAATATGTTCAGTCTTTTGAGCAAACTGTTCTTAATAACAAGTGATTAGAAGGAGGAAAGCCGTTAATCATTAAAGTTTTATTATTATTATTATTATTATTATTATTATTATTATTATTATTATTATTATTATTATTATATATTATTATTATTATTATTATTATTATTATTATTATTATTATTTATTATTATTTTATTATTATTATTATTATTATTATATTATATTATTATTATATTATTATTATTATTATTATTATTATTATTATTATTATTATTATTATTATTATTATTATTTATTATTATATTATTATTATTATTATTATTATTATTTATTATTATTTATTATTATTATTATTATTATTATTATTATTATTATTATTATTATTATTATTATTATTATTATTATTATTATTATTTCGGAGGGCAAAGCCCGTCGATATTTACGCAATCCTAAGCTTTTGGGTTTAGGTGTTGCTTCAGCAAAGCTGCTTATTATTATTATTATTATTATTATTATTATTATTATTATTATTATTATTAAATTTTTTGGCATGTCTTACCAGTAAAATATATAAACTTTTTATTAAGAAAAAAATTAAAGTAATGTTATTGAAGGGTTTACTCTCCATTAATGGCAAAACTTTGTTCTTGTTAGTATTGCTCTTAATAATAATAATAATAATAATAATAATAATAATAATAATAATAATAATAATAATAATAATAATAATAATAATAATAATAATAATAATAATAATAATAATAATAATAATAATAATAATAATAATAATAATATAATATATAATATTATATATATTATTATATATATATATATATATATATATATATATATATATATATATATATATATATATATATATATATATATATATATATATATATATATATATATATATATATATATATATATATATATATATATATATATATATATATATATATATATATATATATATATATATATATATATATATATATATATATATATATATATATATATATATATATATATATATATATATATATATATATATATATATATATACTATTCTATTTTCATCATTTCGCTACTTCTCACAAGACTTACTTCTTCTTATTCAAATATTGCGAGGGTCTCTATTTTTAGGACTTCAGTAAGCACAACATCGAATGGTTGGGTTCCTTTCTTACTGATAGTGGTTGGGAGGAGAAATCCTACTCTTACTAATGTTTGTCTAAGCTAATTACTCTAGACCTATGATTCAAATATAATTCTTCTCGATATAATAACACCATCTTCGTTCCCATTGGTAAAACAGACCACAAACATCTATCTTAATGTACTCTCTCCAACATTCTATATTCTGCCCTTCGTACCTTAGTCTGGCTTACTGGGAGGCTTTGCGGTGTTTCTATGTTATCCATGGAGTGATTGTTCTGGTTCCATGAAGGCTTCGTTTCTTTGAGAAAAGCTGTAACAGATAATTCTGTAAATACTGTTTGGGACCATCAAGTTCGTTCTTTCTTTGACGAAATATTTATCACATTAAAATCCATGATTCGATTGGACGTTCTCGCGCCATTTTGAGTAGAAACAGTACATATCGAGAGTAAAATAATTATAATTATCATTTCTACTATTACACAATTTTATTCCGATGTTAACGGTTACGGGGACATTGGTGGACAAGCAAAGCGTATACTTTCACTAAACAAAATTTCGCTGATCTTTTTGTTTCTCTTTCTGGATACTTGTTAAAAATATCTCAATCCTGCCTTTTCTTCTCTTATTTGCTCTGCTGACTATATTGTTGCCCCTTCTTCTTCTTGCTCTTGTTTTTCATTATTATTATTATTATTATTATTATTATTATTATTATTATTATTATTATTATTATTATTATTATTATTATTATTATTATTATTATTATTATTATTATTATTGTTGTTATTATTTTCAGCAATAAAAGATTAAAATATTTATCGAATTAAATCAATTATATTCACCAAGTTGCTTTCGATCACTGAGGAATGTTTCTTTTTACTTGGCGAAAATTTTTATTATGTCTAATCATTTTGCTAACTAGCATATTTATAGTTTTTAAATTTTCGACCAAAAATGATAAAAAATGGCATTTTGAAGTAAGAATATATATATATATATATATATATATATATATATATATATATATATATATATATATATATATATATATATATATATATATATATATATATATATATATATATATATATATATATATATATATTGAATATACGAGGTAGAGTTAAATAGTTCTCAGACAAAAGTAATAGAAATTAATATATCAAAATAGCAAAGTTATATAAGTTATATTTCAACATAAGCTACACATAAGCTTGTAAATCTGTTTCCATCGGTAGATTTCTTCTTTGTAGATTTGCAGAGACTGTCTTTGACATCAGTTAATAACCTGCTTTTTTGCTTCATATAACAACTGAAGTCGAGTACCTTTCAGATGTTTCTTTAATTTTTGGAACAGAAAATAGTCCTATGGAAATAAATCAGGACTATAAGGAGTGTGTAGAAGAATTTCGCTTCGAAATTCTTTCAGAAGAGTCCTGGAAACCTTTGCAGAATGTGCTGGGGCATTGTCATGGGGAATTAAAATTTTGATTAAAATCGCTAAAGAAAGGTCAGCCCTTAGAGTCATTTGGTCTTCGTTCAACGCTTTTGGGACCTAGCGTTCTGTAAGCTTGCTCAAGCCAAGATCCTCAGTAAAAATTGCAAATGCTGAATGATGCGAAAACTTGATTAGCAACTTCTTCATTACTGATTTGGTGATCTTCTTCATTTAGATTCTGCACAAGCTGATATTTTTTGGCAGTGAAGGGTCTCCCTTCCCGTGGGTGATCTTTGAGTTGTTCTCTGCCTTCCTTAAAGGGTTTAATCCAATCATAAACCACGGCTGAAATATGGTAAAGAATCCCTATAAACCTGTTGCAAAGCTTTAATAATATAGGTTTCCATTCAAGTTTGGCTAGAAATTTAATGTTCGCTTTAATATATATATATATATATATATATATATATATATATATATATATATATATATATATATATATATATATATATATATATATATATATATATATATATATATATATATATATATATATATATATATATATATATATATATATATATATACCAGTAAAGTCTTGAAAACGACATGCAGCAGAGAAGTAACAAACTTGGGACCTCATCAAAAGGTTATATCTTACTCCTTTTTAAATAAAGATCCAGGATATTCAAAAGGCTTGAATGAAATCATGAAGGGAATCTCAATTTTCTACCCGGATTGGAAAGTTCGTATTTATTCTTCATCTCAAGATATTTTATTTCTCAAATCATTCATGCAAAAATGGACTTTTGTCTATTTTTGTGATATTGACGACCTTCCTGCACCGATTTATACTGTCAGACCTTATCCTTTCACTATGTGGAGGTTTGCGCCTTTGGGAGACGATCAGGTTGACGTCTTTATGTCCAGAGATCTAGATTCAGAGGTATGTTAAATTCTCTCTCTCTCTCTCTCTCTCTCTCTCTCTCTCTCTCTCTCTCTTTCTATATCTATCTATCTATCTATCTATCTATCTATCTCTCTCTCTCTCTATCTATATTTCTATCTATCTATCTATCTATCTATCTATCTATCTATCTATCTATCTATCTATCTATCTATCTATCTATCTATCTCTCTCTCTCTCTCTCTCTCTCTCTCTCTCTCTCTCTCTCTCTCTCTCTCTCTTTCTATTCTCATATATATATATATATATATATATATATATATATATATATATATATATATATATATATATATATATATATATATATATATATATATATATATATATATATATATATATATATCACGCCGTGAATATTGATGCCGTTTCTGAATGGTTAAACTCTTCAACCAAATCCCTTCATATAATGAGAGATCATCCCCGTCATAGACCTTTAATTTTGGCAGGAATGTGGGGACTAAGACTGAAGGATGAAAACAGAGAAAATATTAATCGAATTAAGGATCAAATGTTTAAGGAGTCAGTGCATAGCTTTAGGAAAGTAACGGATCAGATGTCATTGGAGGTTATATATCTATATATATATATATATATATATATATATATATATATATATATATATATATATATATATATATATATATATATATATATATATATATATATATATATATATATATATATATATATATATATATATATATATATATATATATATATATATATATATATATATATATATATATATATATATATATATATATATATATATATATATATATATATATATATATATATATATATATATATATATATATATATATATATGTGTTCATTAATATTTTATGATCGTTATATTCCAAGTATGTTTTAAATTTTACTGACGAGAAATATAACATCTGAAAAAAAAGAAAAAAAAAACAATAAAAATAAATAAAATTATATTTATCACCTGAAGTTAATATAGTTTTTGTAAAATACTTATTGTTTTAGTATATTAATTTTGCGTAGAAATTATAACTGAATATTAATTTTTTTTGTACAGCAATTTTTGTGGCCGGAATTTGAATATGATTTCTTAGCCCATGACAGTTATTTCTGCGATCGTTTTCAGGGTTCTTCTCCTTTTCCAACTCGTAGAGAAGGAAAGAAGTTTGTTGGTGCTGCAATGTTAGTTTCATTTCTTTGTTTTGAGGGAGCCTCTCCCATACTTCTCATACACATACACCAAAGGATCCAAAGAGAAAATCTAAAAGCTATCCCCAAAACCAATACTTATTTGACTTACTTTATGCATTAATGGTTTTACTGCTACACTTCTGAAATATCGAAAACTCTTTTTACATAATTTTTATTTTTTTATTTTTTTATTTTTTATTTTTTTTTTAAATATTCGCGTTTAAAGAAATATAAAATTGGAAATCAGAATATTTATTTTGAAATAAGAATACTTTTTTTTTTATTAATTATTCAGTTAAAATTTCATTTATAATATTAATTATTTTATTTTTAAAATTTCAATATAAAATAATCATTTTGTAATAGGTATGACATATATTTAACTAAAATAAAGTTATTTTAAATTTATTCTTGTAATATATTTTATTAAAATAAAGTTATTTTAAATTTATTCTTGTAATATATTTTATTACAATAAATTTATTATTAATTTACATTTTCTATTGTTCCACAGATTCAGAAATTCTTCAAGCAGGGTGAGAGAAAAATGTCCTGCAATTTGTAGACCTAAAACCCATCAAGATTGGGAATACTGCTGATAAACTGATATATATATATATATATATATATATATATATATATATATATATATATATATATATATATATATATATATATATATATATATATATATATATATATATATATATATATATATATATATATATATATATATATATATACTTACAACCTTTCCCATAATCGTGGGGTGTTGCCTATCGCAGGCCACATCCATCCAAGCATTCACCCCTTCACCAATCTTTTCCATTCATTCCCATCCTCTGTCAACCGCACATCCTCCAACCAATTCAACCATCATATCCCTTGACAGCCCCTTGTTATTACTCATCCAACTTCCCCCTCGGTTTCCCTCTATCTCTCACACCCTCCACTTCTGAAACAAATGCCTTTCTAGCCATTGTCTCATTCATCCTATAAACATGTCCAAACCATCCCATATATATATATATATATATATATATATATATATATATATATATATATATATATATATATATATATATATATATATATATATATATATATATATATATATATATATATATATATATATATATATATATATATATATATATATATATATATATATATATATATATATATATATATATATATATATATATATATATATATATATATATATATATATATATATATATATATATATATATATATATAGTCTAACCATATTAGATAAATAATAATTTATTATAAAAAATTTCAATTTGTTCCGTTTTTAATATATACAATAAATATATTGCATATTAGTATATCATAAAAATTATTATTCAAAACCTTTAATTGTATATCGATATAATTGGATTTCAATAATTCTTTTTGGCATTACAGTTGAGTGAGAGTTGGTGGAGGAGATCTGGCATTACTCTCCGATCGTCCTCAAAATAGCACGACACTACTCTTAGTTCGGGAGAAACGGTAGTTACCCCACTCTGTGATGTTATGTAGTGACGTTTAAAACTGTCTTTTCATGCGTGAGTGTGTGGCACCTACCACATATAGGGTAAGGTCGTCCACTTAAAGGGAGTATATGATAGATGGAGGAATTGTGAAAATTATATCGTTAAAGCCTACTGCAAAGAGAAAGACACTCAGAACCCTGCTCTGTCGGACGCCTACACCTAGGATTTAAATGTCGGGAGAGGAGGGTAGTTCCACAGATAATAACTTTAATGGATCGGTAATATATGAGGGATGGGAAAAAAGAGAAAGGAAAGGAAGCTGATATAGTAAGCCCATGGAATGAGTTTAAGAAGAATTCAATTCCTGCAAGTGGTGTGATAAACCTTCTCAATGTCAAAAATTTTAGCCGAAACCATTTTGTTTGTATAGAAGGCTGTGTGGATTTGGTGATCCAAACGAATTATCAGATTTGTAGTAGAACGATGTTTTCAGAATTCAAAATGAAAATTATAGAAGGTTAAAAGACCTTCAAGGAGTAAGACAAGAGGTATGACAAAAAAAATTTTCATCTGTTTATGTTTGTGATATGTTAGGAAAATAGGTTCTCTATAAGTAAAGGATTCTATCCCATATTCAAGACAGGAATAATGTATGAGGTAGACCACAATGGGAGTAATAAACCCTCCGTCCAGATTCTCTTTAACTAGCAGAGCAGTGCCATAAGGTCTCAGAGCCTTGTCTTTGCAGGCTATACAGAGTTATAGTAAATTCTGCCAGATTGAGCGTGTGATTGCATTGGAGATCAGTCACTGGAAGTGTCGAGAAATCTTGCGATTGAGAGGAAGATCGGATTGACTGAAACGTTCTTGAGGAGCAGGAGACATTGGAAAACTGGCAACGCTATCTCTAAAGTTATTTTCAACAGGGTCCATTGCTAAAATTATGTCGGTGATGGTTGAACAAACTTGTATAACCTGGCTACCGGGATGACTATGGTTTTGCGATATCTTCTGAATCACTTTACATATCGAGGATGTTGAAGTATAGAAGTTGACACTGAAATCATTTTTAAGAAAATACTGTTTCCTGGTTTTTCGATTTTTAAGATGTAATTTTGCTATGGTCGCTTTGGAAGTGGTTGCAGTTCAGTTATACACTTTGTAATGCTCTTTCTTTCCCCGACTGGCATAAGTGCACACAGGGGACCATCAATCGTCTTCAGACCTCTAACTTGATGCAGAGCGTGAGACGCAGGCTTTTGTTTCAGAAAGTCAGTTATAGATGGAAAACTTTTTTTTTTCGAGGGAAACACTATGAAGGCCATTGAGTTTTAGAACGTTGACTAGCGTTGACTTATTAAGAGAGACACTTTTTAAAGTCTTATTTTTTCCTTTGTTGTTATTCAAAGGATTTTAACCATCAAAATCTACAACACCATATAAAGTATCTTGAGAGAATTTCATCAAAATGTATAAACCGTTTCTATTCTGCTTTAAACACAGGAAACCCACTATCAGCCAAGATATCCGTAACTTTTGATAATACCTTATTGAAAATTAAAGAAAATCAAACCCTGGTTTTAATCTATTTATGAATTTCAGAGTATAAACCAAAATAACAATAATGCTAATGATAACATACCAACCAATCTCATCAGAGTGATAAGGGGGTGGGAACAGGATCTACTGAGCTACTATCGGAACCCTGCGTCTTGGCATCGGCCGAAACATCACGCCGGTCCTCGACCAGTTCACCTAACAACTTAAGAACATGACTCTTGAAAGTTTGTACCATGTGCAGGACAGGAACCTCAGTGGTTGGCTGGAATTCTAGTTCCCAACAAAAAACGCCGAAAAGATTGTTTTATAACCTGTACCCTTATCCACTTGCGCTGACTTGCAAGGCGGCCTCGGCAAAGCCAGGTATCAGCTCCCACCTAAATACGGAGATTGCTAAAACCTGATTAAAGATGGGATAAACTCCGGAACTAGAATTGAAGAACACACATAAGAAAAAATGGCATGCAATTCAAGAAAAGCAAACAATAAAAAGGAAAGGACAGTAAGTGTTAGAGGACATGGAGGAAAATTAAACAAAAGACGGAGCAAGTAAAATGATAATAATGACGATAAAATGGCAACTATAATAATAATAATAATAATAATAATAATAATAATAATAATAATAATAATAATAATAAAAATAATAATAGCAACAGTACCAAAGTAATAATGATAGTAATAACAATAATAATAATAAAAATAATAATAATAATAATAATAATAATAATAATAATAATAATAATAATAATAATAATAATAATAATAATAATAATAATAATAATAATAATAATAATAATAATAATAATAATAATAATAATAATAATAATAATAATAATAATAATAATAATGATGATGATAATAATAATAATAATAATTATATTGATGATAATATAATAATAATAATAATATGATATGATAATAATAATAATAATAATAATAATAATAATAATAATAATAATAATAATAATAATAATAATAATAATAATAATAATAATATTGATGATAAAATAATAATAATAATGATGATAATAATAATTCACAATAATAACATCTCACCGGGAAGGTGGAAAATCGAAGGACATCATAGGTTCTGATCTCGTATCCTCAGCAAGGAGGCTTCCTTCAAAAAGAATATATTTTTTTTTATACTCACAGTCTTTCCCATAAACGTGGGGTGCTGACTACCACAAACCACAACTATTACTAGCATTCATCCCTTCACCATTCTTTTCCATTCATTCCTGTCCTTCATTAACCGCATACCCTTCTCCCATCCCAGTCCCCTATCCCTCAATAACCTTGATTCCCCTTACCCAACCTTCCCTAGGTCTCTCCCTACCTCTTACATCTTCCACTTTCGATATAAACACCTTTATAGTTAGTCTTCCATCATTTATTCTACAAACATGCCCAAACCACCTCAGCATGTTCTGTTCAGCTCTCTCAACCACACCCCTTCCTCAGGCACATTGCTGCTTTATTCTCACATTCCTGACTCTATCCTTTCTACTTAAAACACATACCGATCTCAGACCTTTCATTTCGAAAACCTCAACCTTTTTTCTTTTTCTGGCATTCAACCGGCACACCTCGCTCACATACATAACAACCGGAACACAACATCCCTCAAACATTTTCATTTTCACTTCTCTTGTCAACCTTTCTCTCTTAAAAAAATATCCCTCAAGCCTCCCAATACCTTCACACCTTCTCTTACTCTGTACCCTACTTCTTCTCTCTCACAATCATCCCCCATCCCCCTCAAAATTCACACCGAGATATTTAAATGAAATAACCCATTACAATCTCTCTCTCCCCACCTATAACCATGTCCTGACTCTCCCAATTTTTCATCAATAACAATTTACTCTTTCCTACTTTCACCCTTAAGCCTAACTCATTAAAACCTTTTACAAACTCATCTACCAAAATCTTTAAATTCCTTTGAGTCTCAGACAAAAGTACAACGTAAAATATATATATATATATATATATATATATATATATATATATATATATATATATATATATATATATATATATATATATATATATATATATATATATATATATATATATATATATATATATATATATATATATATATAGTATATATATATATATATATATATATATATATATATATCTATATCTATCTTATCTGTCTTTCTGTCTTTCTGTCTTTCTGTCAATATATATATATATATATATATATATATATATATATATATATATATATATATATATATATATATATATATATATATATATATATATATATATATATATATATATATATATATATATATATATATATATATATATATATATATATATATATATATATATATATATATATATATATGCAAAAGTCAGTTATCATATGTAAATATACTTCTGCAACATGCAAAGGGTGAGGAAGTTACTTTTTTCATTTTAATAAATCTTTTTAAACTAAATAAAATGTTATCAGAAGCGTACGAAATCATATTACTTATATTTTGACGAAACTGAGCAACACCTGTGAACATAGGCATTAAAAATAAGGTAAAAAAGAAAATGTTCAGTCTTTTGGGCAAACTGTTCTTAATAACAAGTGTTCAAGGAAATGACAGCTAGTCATCATCATTATTATTATTATTATTATTATTATTATTATTATTATTATTATTATTATTATTATTATTATTATTATTATTATTATTATTATTAACACTCTAGTCTAACAAAGTTTTCTATGAGCAATTTTATAACGTATAATAAAAATTAAAAGAAAAAAAATGAATATTTAACTCGGCTCAAAATAGCAATAATATTAATAGCAATAATAGCATAATAATAATAATAATAATAATAATAATAATAATAATAATAATAATAATAATAATAATAATAATAATAATAATAATAATAATAATAATAATAATAATAATAAAAATAATAATAGTAATATTAATAATATTCATAATAATAATAATCATAAAATAAATAATAATAATAGTAATAATATTAATTAATTATTAATGAAAATTAAAAAATAAAAAAATAAAAAATTATAAAATTAATATATATATATATATATATTTTTTTTTTTTTTTTTTTTTTTTACACTTCACCACCACTCACGGGCAAAGCCCTATTCAAGATATATATATATATATATATATATATATATATATATATATATATATATATATATATATATATATATATATATATATATATATATATATATATATATATATATATATATATATATATATATATATATATATATATATATATATATATATATATATATATATATATATATATATATATATATATATATATATATATATATATATATATATATATATATATATATATATATATATATATATATATATATATATATATATATATATATATATATATATATATATATATATATATATATATATATATATATATATATATATATATATATATATAATATATATATATATATATATATCTATATATTCTTCTTATTCTTGTTCTTTTTCTTGTTTTCTTTTTGTTTTCTTTTCTTTTATGTTCTTGTTCTTGTTCTTACTTTTTTTTTTTTTTTTTTTTTTTTTTTTTTTTTTGTTCTTGTTCTTGTTCTTGTTCTTGTTCTTGTTCTTGTTCTTGTTCTTGTTCTTGTTCTTGTTCTTGTTCTTGTTCTTGTTCTTGTTCTTGTTCTTGTTCTTGTTCTGTTCTTGTTCTTGTTCTTGTTCTTCTTGTTCTTCTTCTTCTTCTTATTATTATTATTATTATTATTATTATTATTATTATTATTATTATTATTATTATTATTATTATATTATTACTATTATTATTATTATTATTATTATTATTATTATTATTATTATTATTATTATTATTATTATTATTATTATTATTATTATTATTATTATTATTATTATTATTATTATTATTATTATTATTATTATTATTATTATTACTGTTATTATTTTTCAGCAATAAAGGATTATTTATTAATGTTTTCATTATCCACAGTATATTTACAAAGTAGCTCCATTATTGGACGAGAAGAATGTTGTTCTTAAATACATATGCAAATACTTTAAAAATACTACATTTACATGTTTTGTTTTCACATTCTTCTATATTCTTATGTAATTATTTTTCTAGTAATTATGTAACGTTAAGTGTCTATCTTTTGATGTCACACAATTTACCTTTGCAACGCTTGGTTTGGAGACAAGGGTGACCAAAAGTATCGGATTGGCTTGATGAAGCACAAAGCGAACGTCAGTTTCATTTGATTGATTAGACTTAAATTGCGCTCACCATATTAGTAGCCGGCTGTGAGAAACTTGGTCAATTATATATATATATATATATATATATATATATATATATATATATATATATATATATATATATATATATATATATATATATATATATATATATATATATATATATATATATATATATATATTATAGCATTCCAGTGAAATTTCGAAAACGACATGCAGCAAAGAAGTAGCAAACTTGGGACCTCATCAAAAGGTTATATCTTACTCCTTTTTAAATAAAGATCCAGGATATTCAAAAGGCTTAAATGAGGTCATGAAGGGAGTCTCTATTTTCTACCCTGATTGGAAAGTTCGTATTTATTCTTCATCTCAAGATATTTTATTTCTCAAATCATTCATGCAAAATTGGACTTTTGTCTATTTTTGTGACATTGACGACCTTCCTGCACCGATTTACACTCTCAGGCCTTATCCTGTGACCATGTGGAGGTTTTCTCCTTTGGGAGATGAACAAGTGGATGTCTTTATGTCCAGAGATCTTGATTCAGAGGTAATTTAAACTCTCTCTCTCTCTCTCTCTCTCTCTCTCTCTCTCTCTCTCTCTCTCTCTATATATATATATATATATATATATATATATATATATATATATATATATATATATATATATATATATATATATATATATATATATATATATATATATATATATATATATATATATATATATATATATATATATATATACTATTGAGGTATTACGTCGTGAATATGATGCCGTTTCTGAATGGTTAAACTCTACAACTAAATCCCTTCATATAATGAGAGACCATCCGTATCACGTACATCAAATATTAGGCGGAATATGGGGAATGAGATTGAGGGACGAAAGTAGAGAAAAAATTAGACGAATTAGGGATCAGATGTATGAGGAGGCCTTTGATGACGTCAGAACTGAAATTGATCAGAAATTGCTGTTGGTCAGTTATTAATACTTTTAATTTTTTAATCGTTATACTCCAGCTCTAAATTTGCCTTGAAGAAGAAAATATCCAAAAAATAAATTGTTTGATGAATGATATGTCTTTAGAATCATATAATAAATCAAATAATATTTATAATTGCCTAAAGTTAATATAGTTGTATAAAATGCTTATTACTGAATGCTATTTTGATTTGTAGAAATTATAACTAGGATATTATTTTGTACAGAAATTTTTGTGGCCGGAATTCAAAAATGATTTCTTAGCCCATGACAGTTATCTCTGCAATCGTTTCAAGGGTTCATCTCCTTTTCCAACTCTTAGAGAAGGAAAGAAGTTTGTTGGTGCTGCAATGTTAGTTACATTCCTTTGTTGGAACCTTTCTATACGCCTCATACACACACACAGACACACACACATACAAGCACACACACACAACTATAGAACTTATCCTCGAAAGTAAATCTTATTTGAAGGACATAATATACTACTGTTCTTATTCCTACCTTCCAGAAATATCCAACACTTTTGCAATTTCATTATTACATAAATGCTGACAAAAAGAAATCGAACTTTAAAATAAGTTAACCAATTTTCATGAAAATAATATGAAAATTAAATTTCTAAAATTTGTTTATTTATAAATTTAATTTATAATACTTGTGTTTTAAAATTTAATTAATTAATTTAATTGCTTCATTTATTTACTTTTTCTATTGTTCCACAGATTCCGAAATAAGATAAGAAGTGTGAAAGTGAAATGCCCAGCAAATTGTAGACCTAAAACCCATCAAGATTGGGAATACTGCTAATAAACTGAATATATATTTAGCGATGGCATTCTCATCCACATCCGCATCCTCACTTTCGAAAACTCAACATCCGCATCCGAATCTGCACTTGACAAAAATTCAACATCCGCATCCGCATCCGCATCCGTATTCACAATTCTATAAATTCCGCATTATTAGAAATTAGAAAATATGACTTCTATATATATATATATATATATATATATATATATATATATATATATATATATATATATATATATATATATATATATATATATATATATATATATATATATATATATATATATATATATATATATATATATATATATATATATATATATATATATATATATATATATATATATATATATATATATATATATATATATATATATATATATATATATATATATATATATATATATATATATATATATATATATATATATATATATATATATATATATATTTTATTTTTTTTTTTTTTTTTTTTTATTTTAATTTTTTATTTTTTTTTTTTTTTTTTTTTTTTTTTTTTTTTTTTTTTCATTTTAATAAATCTTTTAACCTAAATAAAATGTTATCAGAAGCGAACGAAATCATATTACTTATACTATGACGAAACTGAGACACACCTCTGAGCAGAGGCATTAAAAATAAGGTAAAAAGGAAAATGTTCAGTCTTTTGGACAAACTGTTCTTAATAACAAAGGTTCAAGGGGACGACAGTTCATCATCTTCATCCTTATTATTGTTATTATTATTATTATTATTATTATTATTATTATTATTATTATTATTATTATTATTATTATTATTATTATTATTATTATTATTATTAATATTATTACTGTTATTATTTTTCAGCAATAAAGAATTATTTATTAAAGTTTTCATTATCCACAGTATACATCTATTTAATTCAAGTATATTAAGAAAAGTAGCTCCATTATTGAACGAGAACAATGTTCTTCCTAAATGAGAAGAATTATTTTTTATTTTGTCTATTCATAATATTAATGTGCCATTTTATAGTTTTTAACTTTGTAACAAATTATGAAAAAAATACGCATCCGCATGCTCATCAAATTCAACATCCGCATCCGCATCCGCATCCGCACTATCGAAAATTCGACATCCGCATCCGAACTTTCGAAAATTCAACATCCGCATCCGCATTCGCAAATTACAAAATTTGACATCCGATCCATCACTAATATATATATATATATATATATATATATATATATATATATATATATATATATATATATATATATATATATATATATATATATATATATATATATATATATATATATATTATATATATAATATATATATATATATATATATATATATATACAATTGTACTAATTAACATTCAATTAATTTTTCACACAAGCAAGAATTTCTATTTGTTATACATCATACTGAGGAGTATTATTAATTTGCTATGATCATACATATTGGTTTCATTTTTTAAAAAACATTCATTTATGTAAATCTTTTAATTAACACTGCCTTAAAAACACACAATTAAAATTAACACTGCCTTATAAACATACAATTAAATTAACTTACAACTTTTTGAAACTTTATTTACTTTCACTTCACTCCATGTTAGAAAGATCAAAGCAAAAATGGTATCTGCTTTCTGATTGGTTAATGATCGATATGCCAAATGTTTTTTTTTTTTCTTTATTTTTCATTGGCTGTTTTTTTTTTTAATTTTAATCTATTCGAAATCTCCTACCGATGATGTAAATTAATAAAATAAAAATGAAAATTTCTTAAAAACCACGTAATACTCAATAATAAGGCAATTATTCTACATATATTATTTTTTTTAAAGTAAAGTTTAATTTAAAATTTGTAAAATAATAACTATTATGAAAAATAAAAATAGCGTACTCAATGAATAAGGCATCGAAGGAGACTCTTATGGTTTGCAATTTATAACATTTATCTAGCATACCGTGTACCGTGATATTACTTACACTCTGACGAAACTGAGCCACACCTGTGAACTTAAGCATTAAAAATAAGGTAAAAATGAAAATGTTTAGTATTTTGGATAAACTGTTCTTAATAACAAGTGTTCAAGGGGACGACAACTCATCTTCATTATTATTATTATTATTATTATTATTATTATTATTATTATTATTATTATTATTATTATTATTATTATTATTATTATTATTATTATTATTATTATTATATTATTATTATTATTATTATTATTTTATTATTATTATTTATTATTTTTATTATTATTATTATATTTATTATTATTATTATTATTATTATTTATTATTATTATTATTATTATTATTATTATTATTATTATTATTATTATTATTATTATTATTATTATTATTATTATTATTATTATTATTATTATTATTATTATTATTATTATTATTATTATTATTACTCTAGTCTAACATTTTTAAGTTTTCTATGAGCAATTTCATATCGTATAATAAAAATTAAAAGGAAAAAATGAATATTTAATTCAGATATTGGCAATACTTTGTTCTGGTTCGTATTGCTCTTTTATAATGATGATAATAATAATGATGATAATAATAATAATAATAATAATAATAATAATAATAATAATAATAATAATAATAATAATAATAATAATAATAATAATAGTAATATTAATAATATTAATAAGATAAATAATAAAATAATAAAATAATAATAATAATAATAATAATAATAATAATAATAATAATAATAATAATAATAATAATAATAATAATAACAATAATAATAATAATAATAATATAATAATAATAATAATAATAATAATAATAATAATAATAATAAAAATAATAATAATAATAGAAATAATATTAAGAATCATAAAAATAATAATAATAATAATCATATAGTTAAGGGCAATTCTTTGTTCTTGTTGGTGTTGCTCAAAATAACAATAATAATGATAGTATTAATAATAATAATGAAATAAATATAAATAATAATAATAATAATAATAATAATAATAATAATAATAATAATAATAATAATAATAATAATATATATAAATAATAATAATAATAATAATAATAATAAATAATAATAATAATAATAAAAAAAATTTAATAATAATAATAAAAATAAATAGTAATAATAATATATTCATAATAATGATAATCATAAATAAATAATAATAATGGTAATAATAATAATTATGTTATAAATTAAAAAATTTTTTCCAAATATAAATATATATATATATATATATATATATATATATATATATATATATATATATATATATATATATATATATATATATATATATATATATATATATATATATATATATATATATATATATATATATATATATATATATATATATATATATATATATATATAGGTATTATATATCTTTTATA
>SEYY01013509.1:52500-55000 GCA_009176605.1 Armadillidium nasatum
ATCCCTTCATATAATGAGAGACCATAATTATCACACTAAACAAATATTAGGAGGAATGTGGGGAATAAGATTGAGGGACGAAAGCAGAGACAAAATTACACGAATTATGGATCAGATGTATGAGGAAGCGTTTGATGATCTCAGAACTGAAGTTGATCAGAAATTGCTGTTGGTCGGTTATTAATATTTTTTTAATCGTTATATTCCAGCTCTAAATTTGCCTTTAACAAGAAAATATCCTAAAAAAGAAGTTGTTTAAAGAATGATGTCTTTAGTATCATATAATAAATCAAAAAATATTTTTAATTGCCTAAAGTTAATATAGTTGTATAAATGCTTAATATTGAATACTAATTTACTTTATAGAAATTATTACTAGGATATTATTTTTTTCAGAAATTTTTGTGGCCGGAATTCAAAAACGATTTCTTAGCCCATGACAGTTATCACTGCAATCGTTTCAAGGGTTCATCACCTTTTCCAACTCGTAGAGACGGAAGGAAGTTTGTTGGTGCTGCAATGTTAGTTTCCTTTCTTTGTTTCGTGGGAACTTTGTCTATACGTCTCATACACACACACAGACATAAACACATTCAAACATTCACCCACAACTATAGAACTTATCCTCGCAAGTAAATCTTATCTGAAAAACATAATATACTAGTGTTCTTATTCCTACCTTCCAGAAACATCCAACACTTTTGCAATTTCATTATTTACATAAATGCTCACAAAAAGAAACATAAATTTAAAATAAGATAACCAATTTTCATGAAAATAATATGAAAAGGAAACTTTTAAAATTTATTTATTTATAAATTTAATTTATAATACTTGTGTTTTAAAATTTAATTAATTTATTTAATTGATTCATTTATCAATTTTTTCCATTGTTCCACAGATTCCGAAATAAGATAAGAAGTGTGAAAGGGAAATGCCCAGCAAATTGTAGACCTAAAACGCATCAAGATTGGGAATACTGCTAATAAACTGAATATATATATTAGTGATGGCATCCGCATTCACATTCGCATCCTCACTTTCGAAAATTCAACATCCGCATCTGCACTTGACAAAAATTCAACATCCGCCTCCGCATCCGCATTCGTATTCACACTTTTCCAAAATTCAACATCAGCATCCGCATCCGCATCCGCATCCGCAAATTAGGAAATATGACATCTTATCCATCACTAATATATATATATATATATATATATATATATATATATATATATATATATATATATATATATATATATATATATATATATATATATATATATATATATATATATATATATATATATATATATATATATATATATATATAATATTGCAAAGTCAGTTATCATACGTAAATATACTTCTGTAACATGCAAAGGGTGAGGAAGTTATTTTTTTCATTTTAATAAATCTTTTAACCTAAATAAAATGTTATCAGAAGCGAACGAAATCATATTACTTATTCTATGACGAAACTGAGACACACCCTTGAACATACGCATTAAAAATAAGGTTAAAAGGAAAGTGTTCAGTCTTCAAACTGTTCTTAAAAACAAATGTTCAAGGGGACGACAGCTCATCATCATCATCCTTATTATTGTTATTATTATTACTATTGTTATTATTATTATTATTATTTTTATTATTATTATTATTATTATTATTATTATTATTATTATTATTATTATTATTATTATTATTATTATTATTATTACTACAACTCTAGTCTAACAAAGGTTTCTATGAGCAATTTTATATCGTATAATAAAAATTAAAAGAAAAAAAATGAATATTTAATTCGGTTATTGGCAATACTTTGTTCTGGTTCGTGTTACTGTTTTTTAAAAATGATAAAAATAATAATATTTAAAATTATAAGAATAATAATAATAATATTAATAAAGTTAATAATAATAATAATATCTAATAATAGTAATAATAATAATAATAATAATAATAATAATAATAATAATAATAATAATAATAATAATAATAATAATAATAATAATAATAATAATAATAATAATAATAATATAAGAATAATGATAATAAAATAATAATAAATAATAATAATAATAATAATAATAATAATAATAATAATAATAATAATATAATAATAATAATAATAGAAATAATAATAATAATAATAATCCTAAAAATAATAATAATAATAATAAAGTTAATGACAATTCTTTGTTCTTGATGGTGTTGCTCAAAATAACAATAGTAAAAATAGTATTAATGAAATTTGAATAATAATAATAATAATAATAATAATAATAATAATAATAATAATAATAATAATATAATAATAATAATAATAATAATAATAATATAATAATAATAATAATAATAATAATAATAATAATAATAATAATAATAATAATAATAATAATAATAATAATAATAATAATAATAATAATAATAATAATAATAATAATTTCAATTTCAATTTTTATAGTTTATTCAGAAGAAAGTAAATTTACAAGTTTAT